>OZ026517.1:79686570-79700113 GCA_964019695.1 Loripinus fragilis
ATACTACTTTTCTGAAAGTAGTCATGTTGCATATCAAATTAAAGCTGACAACGCTGGCAGCAACATGTTGGCAAATATTTTGCCCACAGACACACCCTCGACCCAGGGGGTAGGGTCAAAAGGTCAAACTATATCTTTTTCTGAAAGTAGTCATGTTGCATATCAAATTAAAGGGAATTGATCACAGAGCACCATGAAAGCAAATATGCTGTCATTACACACACCAACGACCCCGTGGGGTGGGGTCAAAAGGTCATTTTCTTTTTCTTTTCTAAAAGTGGCCATGTTGCATATCAAATAAAAGTGGAAGAAGTGTAGACCTACATGCAAGGTTACACTTTGAATTTACACACACCCTTGACCTCTGGGGTTGGGTTTAAAGGTCAGATATTGAAGTTGTGCAGATGTAAGTATATTTTTTATTAAACTAAGCACTAAAGCATACTTGACAGGTGTTTGTTATGATCTGAATGATACTGAAGGTGAACTAAGACTTAGATAAATGGGATTTATGTTTTGTGATTTATATGTTTCTCTCAATTAACCCTTCGTCGGTGGATATAAATTCGTCGAATTTGTCTTGTTTTTTACTTGGATTAAAATAGCTCTATAAGCGGGCTTCGCAGGCGTGTCGATGATGGCCCACCACTTTGACACTTAATGCTGACTTAATAGCTTTATGACTTTTGGGGAATCCGGACCAGTATTGCAAAGAAACTCTATGATTTTTCAGGGGGTGGGGCGGACCCCTGGCCCTTTACACCAATATGCACAGTATGATTAAACAATTAACACATTGACGCATGTGAGGCTCAAACTCGCAACCCCTCGGTCTCGAGTTGAACCACCGCGCATTCGCATAAAACTATTAAAATCGTTTAAGTCTTATCTGAGTCTACACAGGAGTGGGAAGATAAGCTGAACTATATTGTGGGATTTCCATATCCTCGGATAGCAGAAACACCAAAGGCACTGATCAGCCTGTGCGAAAAAAATTAGCTGGTTAATAAGTGAACCCATAACAACAGAACAAATTACAAAAGCAAACGTGCTGTGATCGGCAATTAAACTAATCCTTAATACATTTAATAGGTTTATTCCTTTTTACACCATTTAATAGACTCTTTCACATTGTTAGTGCTCACTCGTTCCGCGTTATCTCCGCGAGATTACACGTGAAGGGGCAATCTATATACGGCTACCTATACGTTACACAGTGGAATATGGAACACGATTTAAAGAAAATTAATTTCGAAATAAAGATTAGACTCATAGAAAAAAATATATAAATGTAACAAAAATAAGTGATCTGAATATTTGAGATCAGAATAATTGATTTCTAAGCATCCAAGACTGACCTTTTCCGAATGAGTGGGTTCATTACTGTGTTGGTCATACATCATAACATTTCAATACTATGCGCATTCGAGCAGTGAAGAGTCTGGTAAGCTTCGTGTTTATTCAATATCAATGATTACATTCCATTCCATACACTTGAAGTCTCAACTTGGTCTTTCCGGTTTAAATAAGTGATAAGATACATTAAGGCCATTTTGCGAGAAAAAATGACTGAGGCTCAAACAAGTCTGTTCAGCTACAGAGACTAACTAAAATTTTACACGAAGCAAGTTTACTAGCTGTTCGAAAGCACCAAAGTCAGGTTTTCTCGCGTCGAGGCCCATTTCAATATATACTACTATAGACTACTATGCATCCGGTCCTTTAATACTATGCCCATGGGCCATTAGATGCAATAAAAGCACACGTGTCCTTTACGGTCGGCACCTTTGTAATTCAAAATAAGAATGATTTATGACATGATATGTAGCTTACTTATCACATACGTAAAAGGCACCACTTTATACCCATGTAGCATAGTCTTAACCAGCAAGACCGGTGTTTAAAAATAGATCTGAGACTTCATATCTTTATCAATATTTTATGTGTGCGAGCAGCGATGATTCTCGCGAGCCTGCGCTTTGGTGGAAGTTGAGTAGAAATGATGAAATTTAATAGTTCTATGAATGGAGGTATTTACCGTACTTTTAGTTCTGTTAAATGAGATTTCTACATTAATCGCATGTGCTTAGTCATTATGCGCAACTATCTAGCAGCACATGTCTATTTGGCAGCATGCAGTAGCATGCGTGCTTATCTGGTGAGGCTAAAAAAGCCTTAGCAGTGGCGGATCCAGAGGGGGGCTCAGGGGTTCGTTCGAACTCCCCTCCCCCGCCCACAGTCTTTAAATATCAGTGAGACCAAATTATTTCATTTTCATGGAATATTTAAGCAAATTGACATAAAATCAGCAAAGCGAACCCCCTCCTCTACAGAGCTGATCCCCCTTCCAGAAATCCTGGATCACCCCTGCTTAGATCTATTTTCCAAAAATCCTGGATACGCCCCTGCTTATATTTATTTTTGTCTGAGCCTCCGTCTACATGCACCGCCTTTCTTTTTGTGAGCTGGGACACAACAATAGATCCGAGGTGTGTGCGAGCAGCGAATGCCTTGGTGAGACTGTGTGTTTGCACAGGCTCGTCTGAGTTGTCGATGCTCGCATAACAGACTCGTTCGCTAATTAAAGTGAAACATATCCAAGCATGGGTTTGTCTATTTTGTATTTTAATGTGTTAGCAAACATTGAAAACCCTGGTGGAATGTGTTTAAAGCATGAGAATTAACTCTCTAAGAGCTGAATTTCAAATAGGGAATCTTCAAGTTGAGCGGAAGTAGTCCCTAGTAAGACTGCTCCCCAAATGACAGGCTTGTCTGGAACAATTTTACGAACATGCCTTTCCTCTCCGAATTAGTATGAAAATGATTTAATAAAATTTTCAGGAACACCATCCGAGTGGCTAGCAGTTTGGATTCAGATCAGGCCCGACATATTTTTGCAATTCTTTAAATTTAGATCTTTCCAATGAGTGTCCACAACCGCTTTCGATGAGTGTCCGCAACATACGAGTTCATGGTATAATAATCAATGATTTCCAATCTACCATGCCACATACACTACTTTAATCCGTTTCATTAATCCAACAAAACTGCAACTAAGGGAGTAATTTAAGCTGTTATAGACTATAATAGATATATGTGTTTGTTTTGACAGGTGTTAACATGTATTACGTAATATTGCATAAAATGGCCATCTGTTTTCTAACACGAACAACTTCTTATCGGAAGCACACTTTGAAAAGACATTCTAAAATATTGCGTGAATGGATTAACATTGGAACTTAACGAATATTATTAACGTTTTGCTTTATTTTTTATTTATTTTACTTTTTGCATGATTTTTTTCGTCTGCTGATTTTGTTGAAAAAACTATTATATAACGCAGTGTCTCGGGGTCCGGTACCCGACTCCTAGACAACGAGGCTAGGGATCCGGTACCGGACCCCTAGACACTCATTCTAAGGGTCCGGTACCGGACCCCGAGCCGCGCCTATGAGGAATGTCTCGGGGTCCGGTATATTGTGAAACAACTACTGACTAGCCTAGGGATACGGGTCCGTAAATGCACGTGGTCTGGTAGTTTGCTAAAACAATTACTGACAAGTCTAGGGAGACAGGTCCGTACCTGCACAATTTATGTAGTGACTATATAACCAACAAAACTCGCGTTGTTAATTTCACTTTGTTCCGTCCACCATCTTTGATCCTCAAAGGGAAGCTAATCTTATTTACTGTCAAACAAGTATAAGCTTATACAAAATGTATAAAAATCGATAAAGCGGTATATAGCGGTAAAGTTAGAAAGAACATTATTCTATATTTTCTTATCCTTATTTTTTGGAACTCGGGATCTGTTCAATATCAGCTATTCTAGAGAGTTATAATTGTTTTCGAAATTTCTACACTTTGAAGAAATAGTTCGTGTTAAAATGGCTGTTTGCCTTGAAATGATAGTGAGTGAAACATAAACCACAGTGCAGTTATTCAAAAATATGTCTTTTGTTGCCAATTTTCATTCGAAAGTTGAACTTTTACTGAGTTAATGGTGTTTTTGCGAACTGGGAAGCTCCCATGTCACTTTTTAACGGTTCCTGACTTCTTTTATCATACATTTGAATCTACATGAAAAACAAGGGCGCCGATGGGACTGAGCGGGCGCTCAGGGTGGTCCCTGCTTTAAACGAAGTCGGGGTTCTCGCGGCTTTAAACCTTATATAGGCGTCTGGTAAATAAAGTAAATTTCGATAATCTCAAGGTCTATTCTGTTTTTAAATACAGAGCCAAAAACCATGCTCTATAAGTTCCTTACATGCGTATATGAGCAGTTAAAGGCCTCAACTTAAACGGTAAGATTTGCCTTATGCGATTCTAGCATCGATTCTGTCTTATAAGACTCCTTCTTTGAATAAATACCTGGAGATAGTTTCATCACGGAGGGAGGTTTCATTGTTGTTTATGTAAAAATGATTGATTGATTGAGTGAATAATTGATTGATTGTGTTTGTGTACATCATTCGGTTTGTTGATACATGTACTCACATGTAGCTTGTGATGTAATAAAAGAACAAACTCTTTATCTGCTGAAGCCGAGTTCATTGATATGGCACTTAATGCCATATCTTTTCTTGTTTAAACATGTCAAGAGTAAAGGAAATTATTCACCTGTAACAAATCAATTATCTTCTCACCAGCAATTATCTTCTCATCTTCAATTAAAGAAACCAATTAACTACTCGTTGGCAGCTGATGAGTGAGATGAGCGAGCAGTGTCAAATAAGCTCACCTGTACTTAACAAAATAATCTACAGTGTAGATTCATTAATCAACTATGGCTTTCAAAGAGACTAACTACTGGGACAACGGCAGTGGACCTTACTGCGGCATCTTCGGACATAGCTTTATAAGAAGACTTTGCGTCAGATGGAATAAACGTAACCACACAGATCTTCCCTACGCCCTGACTGTGATGTGTGCCTTGCATCCTATCCTAAATGTGCTGGAAGAGGAGGCTATGGAATAGACGACAGACAGACACAAAAAGCCCCTAGCATGCATAAATTGTTGGTGCTCAAAAGAACGTATCAATGAGACGGTTCTTTTCAGTACCTACACAATATGTGAAACTAATAAACATTTACGCTTATGGTCTGTGGCGCCTGGTCTGTGCTTGCAGGTTATAAATACCATGCGCGGATCAAGAAAGTATTTTTCCGATGGGGTCCATTTTTTATCTGTATACAGTTGATAAGGGGATTAAATATCACTAAAATCGGGCCGATGCGGGTCATCATCGTCCCGACAGCGAAACGCCATTTCAATGGCGTTTCACTGGCGTACCAATGATGGCTCAACATTGCTTAGTAGCTTTGTAATTTTTCAGGAGATCATATATAACTGTTTTGCTGAGAATAACTTCCTGTGCCAGAAAGCTACATCGGGCCACCATCGACCCATGCATGTTATATCGGGCCAAAACGGCCCGCGTTTTAGCTGATGTATTGTGAATAACTTCGGACCACCATCGGCCTTGCATCCTATCCTAAATGAGCTGGAAGAGGAGGCTATGGAATAGACGACAGACAGACACAAAAAGCCCCTAGCATGCATAAATTGTTGGTGCTCAAAAGAACGTATCAATGAGACGGTTCTTTTCAGTACCTACACAATATGTGAAACTAATAAACATTTACGATTATGGTCTGTGGTGTCTGGTCTGTGCTTGCAGGTTAAAAATACCATGCGCGGATCAAGGAAGTTTTTTTCCAAGGGGGTCCAATTTTTTTTCTTTATATAGTTGATAAGGGGATCAAATATCACTAAAATTGGGCCGATGCGGGCCATCATCGTCCCGACAGCGAAACGCCATTTCAATGGCGTTTCACTGGCGTACCAATGATGGCTCAACATTGCTTGGTAGCTATGTAATTTTTCAGGGGATCATATATAGCTGTTTCGTTTAGATAGAGAGAGAGAGAGAGAGAGAGAGAGAGAGAGAGAGAGAGAGAGAGATAGATGTCCCTCTGGGTTTGAAGTTCTTGCCGCCGCGAATACAATGATATGATACTTCATAAAATTTCAGAGCTTCATTAAACATTGTTAAAGTTCTTATTGGAGACTCTGCCTTTTGCAGCTTTCAAAACCGCGAGTCCCTCTTAAAAAATTGAACACTTTTATTGCAGTTTCAAAAGCCAAGAAGTCTCCAAATTGTTGTCCGATGTGGACTTTTTGAGCCATGATGGCAATATGACAGTGGAAAAACTATTGCAATTATATTTCATGGATGATTTGGTTGTTAATTGTGTATAATTGTGCTGTTTGTTAGGAGAAATGGAAGACAATTGTACCGCACCTTTAGGATTAATTATCCTTGTCGGTGACCAATTAGAGGGTATGAAAGCAATTAAACAATGCACCTGCAATCGCCGTTTGCTTACTTCAATGAAAGTGCAAATTGGCATTAACCTTACGGACAATAATCAAATAGACAGATAACAATTATTATGAAATGTTTTTTTAATAAAACGTAATAAAACCACTGAGAAAAACATCAATTAAAGAACCGCAAACCCGGCGCAAATTCACTGATGCGATAGTAAGTTCCCCCTGACATTAATTACCTTTATTCATGGCTTTTGAAATTGAAAAATAAGGATCAGAAAAATAAAACTAATAAGAATAAACTATGCGAAATTATATAGTTATTTTTTTTTTACTATTGTCCGTTAAAAATCTCATACATTTTGTATAAGCTTACACTTGTTTGGAATTGTCATACATAATAGCTTCCCTTCGAGGATCAAAGATGGCGGACGGTCACGATGCAAAGAGAAAACTTCAACACATAAGACAATTGTTTATTTAAAGTCGGAGAGTATAAACGAGTTTTTGTTGGTAAAATAACTTTTAGTACATATGGTATACGTGGCGGTACGGACCCGTATCCCTAGACTTATCAGTAGCCATATCACACACTACCGGACTCCGAGACAGTCCTCACTGGCGTGGCTCGGAGTCCGGTACCGGATCCCTAGCCTCGTAGTCTAGGAGTCGGGTACCGGACCCCGAGACACTGCGATTATATAAATAAAAAATAAAGATCAGAAAATTCTATAACACCACCAGAATGTCTGACAATTTGGATTAAGATCAGGCACCTACATTTGTGGATATGATCTGTATCAAAACTGGTTGCATACGTTATCAGCAGACCACATAAAATCACTAGCATCGTCTCAAGTAGAGGACTTTCAGATTAAATTTATCGATATTCTAGGACTCGGGTCCCTGACCATAATTTTCCACACTCAGTGGATTTGAGCGTGGATCCACCGTAATCTAAATCACTAGATGTATCTCAGTCCAACTATGACCGTTCAAATCTCGTTTAGCTATATTTGAACGAAGTCTGACTACAGTAACAGAAAACCCAGCAAAACGTCGGGCCTGGTCTGGTCAGACCAGCTAGGACTGACTTCTGATATTAGCTGTATCGTACATTAGGTCTGACAAAAAGTTGGGCCTGATCCAAACTATTTGGTGCATGGCTGCACGACAACTGGCCTATGCCCATCGAATGAAAAGAACTAGGTCTGTCTGCTGATATTCTTTTCAAACATTGGTTTAGACCCAGATCAGGACCAACAAAACCTTGAGCCTGATCTGCATCCAAACAGTTTGACACTATGATGCATTTATTGAGCTATGCTCTTGTCAAACAGTTTGGACACAGATCAGGTCTGACCTAGGCAGTTCTGATATTACTTTCAAACACATTGAACCCATATCAGGCCCACTACTGATACGCTGGGCCTGATCCGAGGCCTAACCGTTTGGCACACGACAATTCTTAGACCGATGAACGGCCAGCGCGTCTATGAGCAATATGATCAAATAAAAAGTACCTAGGTCTCTCTGCTGATATTCTTTTCAAACATTTTGGATCCAGATCATGTCCAACAAAACGTCGGACTTGATCTGGAACCAAACTGTTTAACACTATGATGTTCTCATTGAAAGTTAATCGTTACCGATTCCTCATATTTTGGACCCAGATGCTGATCAGGTTTGACAAATTTAAAAACGTCGGGCCTGCGGAAGTGTCTGCTCATTAAAAATAAGCAGGTAACTCAGAGTAATGGATCTGGTCCAGGGGTGCTAGGACATTTCTGCCACGGACGTTTCGGCCCAGACATTTCGGCAACGGACATTTCGGCCATAGAAAATGCCGAAGGTGGACGTATCGGTCATAACCATAAATTTTAGGTTGGGATGTATGCATGCATTTAAATGTGTGATGCATTTCTTAATCTTTTGAAATCAAATATGCATGTGAATAATTACAGTATATTCAAAGATGCATGGTAATAGAATTATGCTATTTTAATAGAAACAGGTAAATCATGGTGTATATAATACAGCAGTAAATGATATATACCTGTATAAAGTACCCATTACCTGGATTAGTATATATTTTAAATTTTTTGTTTGCAAAGATTCTCATGTATCTTTGAATTTACTGACTGTTGAAGTGACACATAACAATTGATGAATGTTTACTACTTTCATGCTGAGTCTGGATTTATCTTTTTTCTTCAAAACACAGCAGATCCAGATCAGCCAGCTCCCTACCTGATCGGGACCCACACAGTTTTCATCTCTGCTTGTAAATACATGTACTTTAAGAACTAATAACATTTTGGGAGAAATATGGTATATAAAATTATTCAGACAAGTATTTCCTAAGATATGCATCAAACATTTATGCATGCACGCACCCCAACCCACAATTTATAGTTATGGCCGAAACGCCCCCTTTGTTTTTTTTTTCGTGGCCGAAATGTCCGGGTCGAAACACCCTAGGCCGAAATTCGGTCTAGGTGTAACTGCTAATAAGAACAATCTCATCAGTATCTATACGGATTATTACAGGTTTTAACACTGATGCGCAGGAGAAGTTCTGGCTGCTGCAGCTCTCTAAACCGTGCCACCGGTTATAGTCTGCCATTTTATTCGTAGTTTAAATTATGGCCATCTTCATAGGATCTACTCTGAATAACACAGATTTTAGCCCAGATTACCTTATGGTTTAATCTGACAAGTAGGTCCATATAACTGTACAGTAGCAGATTTTAAAGTACTATATCACTGTAGTGAGAATAATCTAATGGATCGGAATCCGGAACATAGGAAAGTGTCTGCTCATGTGCACCGTCTCATTTGGACATTCGGTCATGCATGAAAATAGTGAATTGAAATGACTGTATATCAACCACACTTTTTAAGACTGATGGAAGCGAACATCCAGTTTTGAGAAATAAATTTCATAGGACCAGAAAAGCAAACATTTTTTCTTATACATGAATGTTTTATTAGCTCACCTGAGCTGAAGGCTCATGGGAGAGCTTATAGTATACCAGTCACTCCGGCGTCCGTCCGTCGTCCGTCCGTCAACGTAGCTACGAATGCCTAAGAACACCTCCGAATCGATTACGATTCAGTTACGATGTCCAAGAATGCATTAGGAACTTGTTACGAATCAAGCACGATTTTTCGAATCGGGGAATTCGTGGCTAAAGTTTTGAACAGTTCAAAACTGTTGGGCCGAATTCCCGATAGACCTACGAATTGCAAGAACTGACTATGGACTGTGCGATTCAGTTAAGATCTTCACGAACTGAGAGCGTTTCAGCCACGAATCCAAATATTTGTCAATTCGTGGGATTCGGGGCATGTGTGGAATAGGGGTATAAATCGTCAGCGACCAACTACATACTGTGTTTTAAAGCTGGATTGTTGTTTTTTGCTAGTTTTCAAATAATGTTGTGTGGATTAGTATTTTAATTACAGTATTTTATTACAATAAATAAATATAAGCCCAATTCATGTTTTTGATTTCTTATCCTCAATTTTTATATATTAAGTGCTTCTGTCAAAATTAATCTAGAAAAAATATATCTTTAGGCCGTGTCCCTGCCTTCTGATTCGCTTTAAACCAGACCCACTGATGGTTCAGCTTTCGGATACTCCTGGAAAAATACGACTCTAAGATTTGAGCCTCACAGAAGGACTGATTTAGAAACAAGATCTTACTACACTGCCTCTAAAGTGGTACATGTACCACTTTGATATTCAGAAACTTAAGTCATGACTGCTCTAATCATTTGAATGCAGAGTGGTAGCCACCAGCTCAAAATATGACTCCTTAAGCTTCACTGACTCCAAAGTGGTACATGTACCACTTTGATATGCGGTGATTCTAATCAAGGCATTTGAATTCAAAGTGGTACATATACCAACCCTCAGAATTGAGTCTCGAAATATGGCTGATTAAAATTAATTTCAAACGCCACTGCCCCTCAAGTGGTACATGTACCACTTTGTATGCAGTGATTTATTCCTGGCTGCTCTATCATTTGAAAGCAAAGTGGTACATATACCACCCCCTTGGAATTAAGTCTCACAATATGGCTAATTAGGAATTAATTTAGAACTGCACTGACTCTCAAGTGGTACATGTACCACTTTGATATTCAGCAATTTTAGCTCGGACTGCTCTATCATTTAAAGGCCAGGTGGTACATATACCACATGCTCAGAATAACGTCCAAGAGAATGGTTGCATATCAAAGTGGTACATGTACCACTTTAGATTCAGTTCAATTAGATTAAATTTCTAAATCAGCCATCCTGTTAGACGTAACTTTGTGCGGTGGTGGTATACGTACCACTTTGCATTCAAATGATAGAGCAGTCAGAAATACAATTACTGCATATCAATGTGGTACATGTACCACTTTGGAATCAGTTCTGTCAGATAAACATTCTAAAGCAGCCATCCTGTTAGACGTAACTTTGTGCGGGGGGTGGTATGCGTACCACTTTGCATTCAAATGATAGAGCAGTCAGAACTATAATCACTGCATATCAATGTGGTACATGTACCACTTTAGAATCAGTTCAGTTAGGTTAAATTTCTAAAGCAGCCATCCTGTTAGACGTAACTTTGTGCGGGGGGTGGTATACGTACCACTTTGCATTCAAATGATAGATCAGCCAGGGTTAAAATTGTTGATTATCAAAGTGGTACATGTACCACTTTGGAAGCAGTCTCTAACAGGATAGCGATTCTAAAACAAGGATTTAGAGGGGTTACTTTCTTGAAAAATTAGAAAGTTGAAAAAATGTAGCTGTTTTTGAAGCTTTTTACCCCCTCAAATTAAGCCTTTTTGGTGTAAAAAGAGGATTCAATTGTTCAATCCCTTTTTATAAAATTCATGGTTAAAACTTACTTTAGTTTTAGCAATATACCTCAAACTGTTTAAGACAAAAATAATTCCATTGAGGAAGGGTGGTTAAAAAAAAATGAAATGCATGGTATTGTTCCAATATTCGATATGCGACATGCATTTCGGCATCATGAAATCTTAGTTGATTTTGAGGATTTCTGTCGTAATCTTTTAAGGTTTTAGCGATAAACCATTCTTCCTTGATTCGGCTAGGCGTCAGATCCCGTTGTTTGCCAATAAAAAGAAGGATTTAATCAGAATTGAGCTAGCGTTTTAACAGGAAGTTTAAAATATTTTCAGAGTGAATATGAAAGTAAGAAAGCCAACAAAGATCAAGAATTGATACAATCAAGTACCATACCTGACTCATGATACCAATGGGAAAGTAACAAACTCACAATTAGACATCAAAAACGAGAGCCAAGAGGTCAGCTCTTTCCCAGCAGGTGACCACAAGGCATCAATAAACAGACGCGCACGAAAACAATACAAACACAAGACAGAAATAACATGAATGATCCATAAAAGAACAACCGCCTTGGAACGGTCAGTAAAAATAAAATTGATAAGTAAGGGATCTTTCATGCAAACCAAATATCTAAGTGTCTTGATCCACATCTGAATTAAGGGTGGGGTTGGCGCCGTTAAACCGGTTTAAGCCCTCCAGTAAAATATTTTACTGACCGTTCCAAGGCGGTACTTCTTTTGTGGATCTTTTATGTTTTTGTTCTGTCTTGTGTTTGCTATGTCTTTGTGCGCGTCTGTTTATATGTGCTTTGTGGTCACCTGCTGGGAAAGGGCTGACCTCTTGGCTCTCGTTTGTGGTGTCTGCTTCAGTGCTGTGAGTTTGTCACTTTCCCATTGGTATCCTGGGTCAGGTGTGGTACTTGATTGTATCGATTCCTGATCGTTGCACCTTTACTTACTTTGGTTGGCCTCGCATAACCAATGCTAAATATCAAAGCTCTAGGTCATCGGCCTTCTGGCTCTGAATAAGAATATTTTGAAGGATTTTCATCGTATATGGGCAAAAATGCCATTTACGTCATAAGGCCAGGACAATTTGAACAAGAGTTCGTTTCTCTATCCTCAGAATAAGAAAGAGGGCAAAGATCAGGAATTGATACAATTAAGCATCACACCTGACCCAAGATACCAATGGGAAAGTGTCAACGTCACAATTAGACATCACAAACGGGAGCCAAGAGGTCAGCCCTTTCCCAACAGGTGACCACAAGGCATCAACAAACAGACGTGCATGAAAGCATAACAAAACAAGACAGAAATAACATAAATGGTCCACAAAAGAACTACCGCCTTGGAACGGTCAGTAAAAATATTTTACTGGAGGGCTTTAACCGGTTTAACGGTGCACCAACCTCACCCTTAGTTCAGATGTGGATCAAGACATAGATATTTGGTTGGCATGAAGACCCCTAACTTATCAATGCATCATCTCCTAGAACATAAAAATCAAGATATAAAAAGGAGATAAAGCAAAGATAAGGATTCAACAGTAAATAAAACTGAATACTGGTGCAAAAGAAATCCAACAGGTAAACCCCAGTGGGCCTGACAACAGCCAAATCATCAGGCTCCTACCATCTCATCAATAGATAAGTCTTTAAGTCGGAGACAGTCATAGAGTCTGAAGTCTGACCCACCGCCGTGCAATTAAAGAGGATAGCAATGTTGCCAGAAGTCTTCTTACGACACCTGAGTTCAATCATCACAGCGGTTTGACTTTCAGAGAAGACGTTAGTTTGAAAATGTTGGCAGAACCGGTTTATAACTCAGGTTTGGCGGACGACTGACGCAGGAGTCATTGGTGTATCTTATCGACTCAGGTAAGCTAATAAACAAATTTGTGTTGTTCAGAAATGAAAAAGAACACGTCTAATTGAATTACAATAATAATGAGTCCTCAGTCTGTATTAAAAGTTTGTTCATTTGATTCAAGAATAATTGCACAATGTAGACTATATTCCTTGTCAAGTTGTTCTGTATTAGTTTGTGCACAACCAGTGACAAACATTAATTTCTAATCCAGGTAAACATGAAAATACGAACACATTTTCGTTATGCTAACATTATCACGAAAGGATCGAATCTCTAGCGCTTCAAAATGTTGCATTCGTTTAGGTTCTGCCCTCACAGCAACAGTGCGACTAGTCATAGCCGACGGGGTACAGTCACTTGCAGACGATGTAAGTATATATAGCTTTAAAACTTCAAACACTAACTGCCTGCCAAAAACGGCATAGTAAACAAGCAACCCGGGTTTTTATTCTGATAAGCAT
>OZ026517.1:79700136-79879382 GCA_964019695.1 Loripinus fragilis
TCTGCACTGTTCGCTTACAGAATGTACTTTAAAAATGTGAATTAAAGTGCATATTACTACCAAACAACCATTTAATTTGAAGTGTTGTTTAATTGATAAGACTGTACATTACATCAGACATAAATGGGTTAAATTAGTTAAAACTCCAATCTGAATTGAATAGGGATATAGCTGACTTTCAATGCATTCGAAAGAATTCCATATTTTATGTATTTTGTGTGTTTGGTGTAAGATACTTTAGGTATGAATTATTTATTTAGGATAGTTTTTTCTCTCACCTTTGCCCATGTAAGATATGCTGTCAGCTCATGTAAGAAATTTCTATCTTACATGACCACGTGACTGCTTTCTTACAGCGGCAGAGTAAAATAGTCCCTTATTTAGAAAAAAATCCAAAGGACAAATATATTGCACCTACGTAACTCAAAGGCACCACGCAAGGGTAAGCGTTACTTTCTGACGTCATATAACGTTAATGACGTCGTCAAACGTGCACCACGTGACGATAATGGCCATGTGAAGCTAATGGCACAGGGAGCCAAGCAGGATTTTATTTTGCATTTCGCAACTTAATTAATGGTCCAATCGTGTTTTCCAGACAATAATGAGGTGCAAACTATTTTAACAACCATTTTAATACCAGATAAAAACACTCGTGAACTCAGAAATAAAGTAAATTCAATGAGTTAAAAGTTCAACTTTTCACTTTTTTGGGATTTTTTATGTTACGACCAAAAACCTTGAAAAAGTGGGAGAAAATTAATCCATCATGAGCCGGTCCTTGTATAATCTTATTTTACTCTTTCTTTACTAATTCAACTTGCCTCATTTTACGGAGGTCACTATGTCTCACAAATGACCATGGTTTTACCACCACATTTATCTTTTGTACAAGTTGCAAGAAAACTTATGTTTGGTGTTTGTGACTACACAATGCTCCACTCGGCCTGCTCAGCTATAGAGACTAGTAATATATTTGAATTTTTCACCTAGCTCGTCTAACTATTACACTTGTCAGAGAGTGAAAAAAACAAAGGTGCGGATCAGTCTGTGTGGATGCTCAAGGGAGACTTGTGCCTTATCATGAGAGAACCTGTTTTGGGTCTTCTGGGTTTTGTAGATAGACAAGGCTAGAACTAGTCTACTCAGCTCCAGAGACAAGCTTGAATATTGATATTTATGTATGCAGCAAGTTCAGCCATGCAAATTTTTTGTGATCATAAACATATGTTGAACAAGCTGCGCAGAAGTGCAGGCCAGTCTGTGCTTTTTGCAAACAACAGTAATAAGTATTCTGGCGACGAGGCCCACCTTGGAATGGGAGAATATTAAACCATTTGGTCATTTAGTGTGATACCTCGTTTTACACTCTCTTTTTATTCACTCACATTCATGTCACCTTTTTCGCTAATGCTCAGTTAAGATTTGTGCAATATAATTAGAGGTTGAAGCAACTGATATATGTGAATGTCAGCATACATGCGCTTATAATGTTCCAAGCTACAGTAAAATTGTGTAAAATGGCCATTCGAAAATAGACAAAACAAAGAACTTTATGACGAATGGTAGCTTAATGAAGGTCGAAAGTATGACAGAATGCTTCCATTGGAACAATCCGCAATACTTTTGACCTGCATTAAGCAATAATTAGAAACTAATTTTTGGTCTTTTTGAGTCCGTTTTACACAGGTTTTACTGTATTTAACACTGTTGTATTCGTTGATGAATATTGTGTGATGTATAATGATTGTGTATATGTTTTTGTATGCGTTGATGTACGTGTTCCTGAAGTTAAATAGTTACATAACAATATTTGTAGGTACAATGTTAATGAATCAATACAAACCCAAACAATCAAACACATTTTATGCTTTATGTGTAAAGGAATGATAACGAAATGAGACTGGTTTGTGGTAATGTCCAAAAACATGGTCGCTAGGGGGTGGGGGCAGTTTCGATGAATCGGCAGTCAGAGTTGAAAATGATTTTGCAGAAATGGTTATTAGTTGACCCTCTACAAAAATTTGCCAAAACAAATTTGATCTGTCAATAATATGGCCGCTAGGGGGCATGGATTATCGCTGTAACTTAGGCAAACTTTAAAAATCTTCTCTGAAACTGGTGATCAGAATTCAAAATAATTTGTGATCACTGGATGATCGTCTACAAATATAGCTAAAGCAAATTTGATCCATCAAAGAACATGACCGCCAGGGGCGTGGCAAGTTTCCCTTATGAACCTATGTAAAAAAATTTAAACATCTTCTCTGAAACCAATGTTCAGAATTGAAATGATTTAGCAGAAATTGTTTTAGGTGAGTTTCTAAAAATAGCTAAATGAAATTTGATCTGTCAAAAAACGTGGCCGCCAGAGGGAGCGGCTTATCACCGTAACAAAAACTTTGAGATGTTCTCCTTTGAAACCAGTGGTCAAAATTCAAAATAATTTAGTAGAAATGATCACTGGATGACCTCCAACAAAAATAGCTAAAACGAATTAGATCCGTCAAAACATGGCCACCAGGAGGCGTGGCCAGTTTCCCTTATGTACCTATGTAAGAAACTTTAAACATCTCCTCTAAAACCAGTGGTCAGGATTGAAAATGATTTGACTGAAATGGTCATTAGGTGACCGTCTACAAATACAGTTAAAATAAATTTGGTTCGTCAAAAACATGGCCGCCAGGGGCGTGGGTCCTCGCACTTGCAAAGACTAAAAAATTCTTCTTCTGTGAAACCGGTGGACAGAATTCAAAACAATTTGATTGAAATTGTCACTGAACGACCTTCTACCAAAGTAACTAGAAGGAATTTGATCCATCAAAAAACATGGCCACTAGGGGGCGTGGCCAGTTTCCCATGTGTACTTATCTTATATGAGCGATATAGGGTCATCGTGACCCTCTTGTTTATTTTTATTTCTGAATTCAGGATTTCGAGTCTAACTTTCTTTGGAAAGTTGACAGCAGACATCTGACTTTGGCTTTTAATGTGTTTTGGAGCTTATCTGAAGACAATTTACCATTTAAACTTGAAACTGTTAATATTCTCCAAGTTTTAAGATATATATGTCATCTTTCATTAAAATTATTCAATCTTGCAAGCAAGCAGCAGGGGTGCATATACGATTATGCAAGTGCAAATGACAGAAGACAGTTACCATTTTATGCCCCTCACATACATTTGGCCTATGTATGACCTTAGATGCCTGTGAAATAATGTTTTCTTTTTAAAGCTTTGCAAGCTGTTAAAACTCGCATGCCTTTTGGCATCGAGGAAATGTTTTCAAATTACTGTTTTGTCACAAAATTCTATCAAGAATACTCTCAAAGTGTCAAACCATTTGGGATCCAGATCAGGTCCGAAGTTTTGTCAGCTGAGGCCTGATCTGGGTCCAAACTCTTTGTAAGATCAGCATACGACACAAGTTAAATGTTGGCATTGCATTGGCTTAAATGTTTTATATTGATGGTTGTTTGTGTATAATGTTTCAGCCTTGAACAGAAGACCACATGCATTATTTGATAGATTATTTTTAATATTTTGGTAGTTTTGTACGGATTTACTTATTTTTGATTAAATGCTTATGACACTTTTTTAGTTCTGTTTTATCATATTAACATAATTTTGTTTGATTTGATTCTTTATGTCACATCAACAATCTTTCAGTTCTAAAGGATCGGATCTTCCTGTGCTGAACAAGTACTAAGCTAGAATTAATGTTTTTGCTCAGGACACTACGCAGTGACGCCCGGTGAGGCTCACCCACTAGAGGATCTTACATGAGTGCTCATGCTTTATTGAATTCATTAAACAAGTTGCGAAAAGGCGATAAAAATAATAAATTCAACAATACAAGAGCACAAATGTTAGATTCTATTTATCATATGAAACTAAAATTAAGATTACTTTGAAATCTCATTTCTGGCGTAAAAAGACATGATGTACTAAACGTTGTTATGAACGCCAATTCATACACGAAACTTTACCCAAAAGTCTGTAAACCACTAGTTGTTTATCGATTTTAATGCATGGCGTTATTTCACTCCCAGACGCGACGTCATATGATAAGTAACAGATATTTGATTGTAAGAACAACACTGCTAAAATGTTTAAAGGAATTTTGTCATGTTTCTGCCCTGTTTCCTCATGACAATGTACCATAGTCCGTATCACAGCTGTAAAACATTTAACATACATTAAGTGTTTTTCTTGCAATAAGCTTGTTGACCCATCAAGGATGATGAATGCTGTTTTGTTTGATTTGATTCTTTACGTTCCAGTCAACAATTTATCAGTTACGTTGGGACAGGTCTTCCTGGGTTGAACAAGTACTAAGCAGAGGATAAAATATCTTGCTCAAGGACAGTACGCAGTGCCCACAGTGTGCCTCGAACCTGCAACACCACAATCTCTAGTTAAGAACTCGTTTGAGTGATTCCTTTGGTCCTATTAAAACTGTCCCGACATGACTGAAGAAATGGGACATAAAGCATCAGTGCAGATAAAAATCATAGCAACAGCACAAAAACACACCAACTGGACTTCTGTTGCATTGCCAATGCGACAGAAGTCCAGTTGGTGTTTTTTTTTTATAAAATGCATGAATTGTCGATAGACATGAAACATTTTGGATCCTGATCAGGTCCGAATGACCTTCAGACATGAAACTATTCCTTTGAGCACCCAAAACTCATGTTTAAAAGTGAAAAAACAACAACATTAGTACACTAAAACTATTCACTCAACACGACCTATGGAAATAGTAAAATTCTAGGGCAATGAGAGTTATAAACAACAAGCTAGCAGCAACAGAGCCGCTGCATATACATGTATTTACAGAAAAAAGGTAACCTTTACAAACCACTTTAACCATTGCAATATGAATTGTCACCTTAAGGGGATATATCTTTCAAAAGCTCTTACTTTCATGAAACTTTTCCTGTATAAACAAGAATTGCTTTTTTGTCAAGGAGACGGATACTTTTGGCCACATTGTTGTATGAACAGTTTATACATCTCACATAGATCACTTTACGCCACAACATAACACAAAAAAATTTCATGCAAGTAAGAGCTTTTGAAAGATATATCCCCTTAATTACACAGCCCATAATTAAAGAAATACCTGATACTTACTTGAAGTTCAATATTACTTCATGTTGTGTGGTTCGTAATGTCACTTACTTACTATTTCGGTTATAATGTTGGCGCAGTGCGGCCCCCTGCTCCAGGCATATAGAGCACGCCTTGTTATGTCACTTCCAGAAAACAATGCTACGTATAGTTATAGCAGCTCGTATTGATAGGCTACTGTCCAATCAGATGATACTTATTTATAGATTATAGAATAATGTCTGCTGCCAAAATCAGTGGTACGCATCACAATAATTCGTTTGTGCCATTTTTCAAAAGACAAGTAGCGGATCACCTTTCAAATATGGAATTATGATCAGTTTTTCTAGAGCCCTTTTGTTCAATGTTAACGGTGTCGTTAGCTACCAAGATGTTAAGTTTTTAAGCATCCAAAATATATATAAAAATTATGAAACAGGTGAACCTCCAGGGCAGGGCCAGTTTTGGTCCCTGGGGCATAATTTGAACACAAATGGTAGAGGTCCACTAGGTGATGCTACATACCAAATATCAAGGCTCTATGCATTGTGGCTACAGATGAGAAGATCTTTTAAAGTTTTCATCTCGAGAATCTATTTTAGCTTGTGTGACCTAGATATGCAAAGGACCCAAAGCATTTGAACAAAATAATAAT
This sequence comes from Loripinus fragilis, assembly GCA_964019695.1. Lineage (NCBI taxonomy): Eukaryota > Metazoa > Mollusca > Bivalvia > Lucinida > Lucinidae > Loripinus > Loripinus fragilis. The sequence continues at coordinate 79,705,907 of OZ026517.1, forward strand.
AAGGGCCATATAAGGATCATTTTTGCCAAGTTTAGTCAAACTCCATTCAGTAGTTTAGGAGAATATGTCATTTAAAGTTAGAAAGACAGCAAAGATCAGGAATCGATACAATCAAGTACCACACCTGTCCCAGGATACCAAATGGGAAAGTGACAAAATCACAATAAGACATCACAAACAAGAGCCAAGAGGCCAACCCTTTTTCAGCAGGTGACCACAAGGCAGCAATGAACAGACGCGAAAGCATGACAAACACAAGACATAAATTACACAAATGATCCACAAAAGAAGAACCGCCTTGGAACGGTCAGTGAAAATATTTTACTGGAGGGCTTAAACAAGTTTCACTGCGCCAACCTCGCCCTTAGTTCAGATGTGGATAAACACATACACATAGATGTTTGTTTATGCATGAAAGACCCCTTACTTATCCATGCATCATCTCCTAGAACATATTTGATTTCTGAAGGCATTTCTTACACGCATAATGCATCATATAATGGGTTTCATAACAGTTGAACCAGGTTGGATTTAAATCATGTCCAGTCCAAGATATACTGAAGTGCGCAAATGAAAAGCGCTGGGATCAAGATGCATAGATGTTTGTTTGCATAAGAGATCCCTTACTTATCCATGCATCATCTCCTAGAACATATAAATCAAGATGTAAAAAGGAGATAAAACAAAGATAAAAACTCAACAGTACATACAATGAATACAGGAGCTAAAGAAATCCAACAGGTAAACCGCGGTGGACTTGACAACAGCCAAAGCATCAGGTCCCTACCATCTCATCAATAGATAAGACTTTAAGTCGGAACCGTCATAGAATCTGAAGTCTGACCCACCGGCGTCAAACCCTATTTTTAAAACCGAAACCATTCTACATGTAATACGGTACAGTTTTGAGACACACATTTTACTGGTTTACTATACTCAAAAACTATTTCCTATTTAACATCTGATCTTTCCTATAGCATTCCAAAGTGGCATAATAAACATACCAAATTTCCATGCCATGTCACGTGGGACGTAATTTATCTGAGTGTCTGTCTATTCAGTGACCGTGGTAAATAGAACATTCTTGCATAAATTCGTTAAGCAAAGCTGTTTGTAGCCATTGTCAAATGAACTAAAAATCCATGTATTCACGTGCTGTTTGAACATGTGTTTTAATTTGACAATACTTATTATGAGCCCTGATTTGTGTGTCTGACAGTACTCGGTAAAACGTTGCTGCCCGGCATGATCATTACGACGGCGTAATTGTTCGCGAAAACATTGCACGCGTTGTGACGGCGTTATGAAGTTTGAAAGTTTAACGCTGATACCATTAGGTTTGGAGCAAACCATTATTTGAAAATTATATTTAACGTTTTAGCGGCTTTTGGTTACAATAATTGTGTATACTGACGTCAATAAAGCGCCTCACTAATTATCAGTGATAGCTTAGCGATGTTATACAAAAATGAACAGCCACGTACTGCTAATTTATGAAGAGGTTGGACGAGGTTGGAAATGACTTTAATTGATATGCAGATGTTGCCTTATTCTGATGACGTCACACAGGTTCAAGGTACACATGATGGCATTATTCACGAATCGCTTACGATTTTAATTTTAATTTGCGCTCAGTTTATGCCGTTAATGTTTTGCAAAACAACGGTCAAATTTTGGATCATTTTTTTCAAACAGGCATGCTTGCAAGCAATAACTTTATAATATTATGACGTCATATTAAAAGCAAAATGTAAGATCCGTTTATAAAACTTGCCACATTCTCGTTTTTTTTAAGAAATGGAAAAATGATTAGGGGGCACGTTAATTAATGTACAAAAAATATGCCTACATAAAACTACGAAATTTAAGATGAGTTGTCACGCTCAATGGTCAATCGTTGGTCTACGCTAACGTCATCCCAAAACGGTTACCTGGAACACGTGCCAGATTGCGTTTCCTCTGCAATCTTCGAAGGTTAAAGAATACTGACTTTGCAAATGATTCGAAACAATAGTTTCACACAGTTTTCAAAGCAATTGAAGTTGTTTCGTTGAGCAGACGCATACAAACATTGTCTGAACATTATAAGCGCATTTTTGATAAAATAGAGACGATTTTATAATGGTAAAACAAGTTTTTCTTGTCAACGAAATGTGTCTGGAAACAAAGCAATAGTGGCTAAAATCCTGTGTCATACGAAACTGGTAACCCCTGTCTCAAACTGAGGTTATTTTATTAGCCTAAAATATTCTTACTTCATGTGATAGATACGCTTGACTGATACTTAAAATGTTACAATGCACTAAAATTCATAACTATAGTCAGATCAGCCTAAGAGATATTCACGAGACGTTTTTGTTGACGTCAGTAAATTGTTTGTCTCATTGCATTAACACTTGCCGAGTCCCTCGGGAGATGTTTGAACACTCGGCCTAAAATGCATGGAAAGAACATGTGTGATCCCTGTACTAAACACTATACTTGTCTCCTCAAAACCCAAACAAACGTTTGAGCATAGACTGGCTCCCGTCGTATGTTAAGGCCCTGTCACACTATAACGTTTTAGCCAACGTATGCCGACGTATGAAATATATATCTAGTACGCTGGCGTACGCTGAAATCTTATTAAAAATCAGAGGAAGCCTCTCTCTCTGAACTTATGCAAAGCCTACGCGAAACGAACATAGAACGTATGTCTAACTTATTAGTAACTTATGAGTAACTTATTCCCGACGTAACATACCTTAAACTTGCATCAGCGTATAGAAGCGTATGCCGAGCGTATCACTAGCGTTCTTGACTTGTGCGAAACTTATGCACAACGAACGTCTAACGTATGCTGAATTGTAGATATAACGTACGTTAACGTATGCATAACTTACATGTAGCGTACATCTAACTTATGTCAAACTTATAAAACAGTACAAAATTTTGGGACCACTTTGACATATGACAACGTATACCAACGTACTGTAGCGTATTCGTAACGTATTGAAAACGTATCTCTAACTTATTCAGCGTACACCAACGTACTTGGTGAATTTTCATACGTTGGTGCTAGCGTACCTTAACGTATGCATAACTTACCCGTTGCGTACACATAACTTATGCCTAACGTATAAGCAATACGTCGGCATACGCTGAAGATTTTTTATGCAAGTACAAAATTTTGGGATCTTTTCGCCGTATGACAGCGTATACCAACGTACAGTAGCGTGTTCGTAACGTGTTTAAAACGTATCTCTAACGTATTCAGCGTATACCAACGTACTTGCTTAATTTCTCATACGTTGGTGATAACGTACCTTAACGTATGCATAACTTACCTGCTGCGTACATCTAGCGTATGCCTAACGTATAGAAGCAGTACGTTCGCATACGCTGTATTTTTTTATGGATGCACAAAATGTTGTACCTCTTGGCCGTATGGTAACGCATACCACCGTACTATAGCGTATTCGTAACGTGTTTAAGACTTATTTCTAGCGTACTCAGCGTATACCAACGTACTTGCTGAATTTTTCATACGTCGGCATACGTTGGTGCTATACGTCGTAGTGTGACAGGGCCTTTAATAAGACTTCTAGTTCATTTTAAACCATGTCCCTTTAGATTGGTTTTATCTTGTTAAATAGTGCAGAACCTGATGAAATCACAACATTTCATCTAGGCATTCCCTATCTGCAAAGGTACCTGCTGAATGAAGTGAGTTAAGTAGCAAAATGATGTCAAAATATTTTCAATATTTCAATAAATTTTCTGCAACAAAAAGGCAATGTTCGAAAATTGTCTAATTTCTGGTACGTGTATCCGATATGAGGGTTGCGTCATGTATCTATACCATAGGACAATTGAAAGCAGGATGCGCTTAACCAATACCTTCAAGAATGAGCTTACAACATTCTAAAACAGAGGAGCGCAGTGGCTCTTTGGAAGAGTGTCAGACTTGAAATCGAGGTTCGGTCACCCACTGAAGGCACTGCATTGTGTCCTTAACCCATTTAAGCCAAATGGAATTTCCACTATTATCAAATGGACCAGTCCTTTCCGTTTTAAGGGTTGCAGGCTTGTTGTTTTCATTTTTATCCCAATTTTAATAGAACATTCAGTAAGCAAACTGTGGAGACCCTGGGTTTGCACTGTTTGTCTATGTTCTGTAAAAAGGACGTTAGGCTTATATTTGATAAGCAAGACACTTTTAAATTATCCTCTGTTGAGTACTGGTTCAACCCAGGAGGACGTTTCAGGCCAGTCCGAGGAGTGCAGTTTTGTGTGGAAACAATATGCCGATAGAACAGTAATTGTTGACCCTGAAGAGTTGGCATCATCAACATGCTGACCTGGATATACATTGTTATCGAACAGGCATATACAATTTCGGGGATTTGAGCCCACAAGACACTTATCAGGTCGAATCTGGTTGTATCTAGAAGCGATCCGTCCGAGTATTTATGGTAAACACGGTTATTGTCAAAATGTGTTTGATGTCTCGTTTTCTCACGTTGTTGATCATGTGACAGTAGGACACAACGGTATATTTACATTGATATTAGATATTAAATGACACTTAGGGACTTGGCATCTCGAAGACACGAGGTAAAAGTAAGTATATCTCATTTTTTCTGGGCTCAGCATCATAGCCAGTGTATGTGATGGAGGTGTATCCGTGATACGACAAACTGTTTTGTCAACCTTCATCCTACCAACGTATTGCATTATTTACCAGCTGGGGTCATTAAAACGTATAACTGGCATTTTCTCGGTTTGAAGGGGAGATATTTTTAAAACACCTTTTGAATTTTACCAATTTGTCCTAATTTTTCGGAATTACCTTGCCATTATACAGCCACAGACAAACCTACGTTTTGAAGCTTTTGCAAAAGCTCGTACAAATGTAGAGTTTCTTTTTGCGGCTACTTAATCATTACCATAAGACACATCTTAAAGAAAGCTAACCCATACAACCAAAAGCCATTCACTGAAATCAATGAAATCAGCAATGCTTTTTGCATGGCTACCCTTACATTACGCTTTCTTTTAGTGCCTGCAACACAGCTACCAGTTGTTGTTGTGTTTGTGTTTAACGTTCCACCAACAGCTAAGGTCATATGGAGACGGGGCCACGGCTTAAAGTCTCATCCGACAGACTGGTGAAGGTGGGGATCGAACACTGTTCACTGTATTTAAACGCAAACTTCCTGGCCCCATAGTATACCATTACCGTTAACATACATAAATTTCCCATGCAGAACCTCCATAGGCCGGCGGGCGGTACCTGCGATAATGGCGCACTTCGAATCGAACTATAGTCCCTACAATAGTGACTAAAGTTAGATTCGAACATCTATAGTCGCTACCAGGTTGACGTCACGATCCTACTTGAGATGGTCGGAGCACCGTTACTCTAGTTGATAGGCTGGTTCCCTACTCTAGACCTATCTAGCACGATGGGTTCAAGATCTAGCACGATGTGTTCAAGATCGGTCAGTAGCCTCAAAATGATATGTTTTTGTAAAATAAACCTAGCTGAGCATAATTTTTAGTCCCACTTATTTGTAATTGATTATTAGAAAGCGCTGTGCAGTTTATAACAACCTTTTTGTCTACGACGAACAATTGAAGTGGAGCATACAGGGCTATTATTTTTGTTTACTTGCCAACCAACTAAAAGTTCCAACTTTAAACGTTCGGGTGTAAACGTGCGTGCGCATCTATTATGTAAAACTATAGTAGGAACTTTAGTTCGATTCGAAGTGCGCCAATTTCAACTATCAAATGCGCGACTTCGATGCGCATACGGTTCACGCTAAATTTACGATGGCGGATACATGTATGTTTCCATGGCCGGCCACTTTAATCTTCATATAAATTCGTTATTTGAGGTAAGAAACATAAAGTGTTGGTACTCGTTTTCTTAGTTAGAACGCGAGGAACACTTTGATATCAAAATTGAACAGATCAGGCGAAATTTTCTGTTTTGCAACTAAACCGCACCTGCCATACCTATAATAGCAACTCCATTTATAATTAAATCGAAGCGACGCGGCTAAGTAGTCTTATAAGTTTGCCGTGGTAAGATTTGTTTTAACGGCGATCATGATCAGCTTGAGCACTTAAACTGTTTGCAAACACAACCCTTTTGCGAAAGATATTATTTCATCCATTTGTAGCAAATACGCACTGTGCTGTCCTTTGAACTTCCCGCACCATGGTTAGAGGGAAAATGGTAGAAAATAAAGGAATAATGTTCGGTGTATTAAAATAAATATCATCCCTCGAAATATGATTATCAACCTCGGCTGCGCCTCGGTTGATAATCACATTCCTTGGGATAATATTTTCGACTATCACACTCTCAAGAATGTTATAGTGCACAACTTACGTTATTTACTTAACTTCAAAGTGATAAAAAACTATACATAAACATAATCTAGGCATACTTTTCGTACATCGTTACGTTGCATTGTAAAAACCGTTCCTCTGAAACGGGTCTTTTGAGCAACCAGAACATAATATAATTTGACAAACTGAAAGTTATCAAGTTTGGATACATATATTATTCTTTACTTATTATTCTATTAAATTAGAAAAAAATGATAATTCGACTTGGATTTTTTGTTCCTTGAACTTCGAGCTCAAATATTTGAGTCGATTGTATTAGTGTTGTAAGAACAATTACACGTAACTATTAAACCCATATAAGCCTAGCGTCTTTTTGTGGACATCGGCAAAAAGTGCAAAACCAGATCAGACGCCACGAAACGCGGCGTCTGATCAGGTTCTCCACATTTTGCTTATAGAAGTTTCTTTTAAAATTTGAATAAAAATGAAAAATACCATCAACAGCCCTAAAATTGAAAGTGGACTCGTCCAATTGATAAGGATGGGAAAATACATTCGGCATAAATGGGTATTAGGTTGCCTCTACCGAGTGTTAAATAAGTCACACAAAATTTCAAAACGTTACAAACAAGAGCAGAATGAGTTTAACTGTAAGTTACTGTATGTATAGAAGACATATTATAAAATCAAGTCAATAATTTTGGTACATGTAGTGTTTGCTGCCGACCTCAGTCAAAACTCACATATGAGCTCGAGGATCGACTGAGACCCATACAAAGATTAAACGTATTGTACGTACTTGAATTTTCCTGCTGCTTTGTCTGGTGTATTTTGTACTTTTCTTTGAAGGGTTGGGAACATACCCTACTTGTCCTTATTTACAATCTGTTCTATTAGAGCGCTCGAAACCTAAAGTTGAAATAAACAGATGTACAATCAGTCTGTGGACTTATGGTTGTCAATGGCGCATTTTTGTGATGGTCTGCCATAACACTTGCAAATTGCATTTTGTGATGGTCTGCCATAACACTTACAAATTGCACAACACACACCGATGAATGGTGATTTTGTCTTACTAGAGAAGAATTTCTAGCGATAAGGCGAGCAATGTCCCTATTTGAGATGTTCGTTTTATTTTGTTGAAATAACGACTTGAGAAACTAGGCACATTCAACAAATATATATAGACGAGACGTCGATGCACCAATGCCCCCGAATTTGTATATTTAAAACGGGATTTCTTTAATGCATGTTATAACTCTACTTCTTATTGAATGAGAATTTATTTCGATCATCAACTGTGCTTGTTATTCAGTAACATATATGGGCACCAGGGCCCGGAATTACAATGCCTCCTTAAAGTAAAGATAGACTTAAATTGACGAACTTACTTAAATTTCACAAAAAGTGCATTACAATCATTTTCCCTATCTTAAATGTCTCCTTATCTCGACAAAATACTTAAATATTTAAGGTAGCAGCGAGGCTACCTTAAAGTTAAGATTTAACTTTTCGACATATCGATGTACGTAAATGTAAACAATGGCGAACGTCCGGACTTTGGTGAGACTGCAAAGACAACTACACGTAGAGTCCTGCAGCGTTATTTTGACTATGTTGACATTCTGTATTTGCAATACTATTTACCAATAATTTTAGAATAATACATGCATTTTATTACATCAAAAATGCTATATGCACATACAAATCACAAGGAGAATTCGTAGCATAGTGGATAAATCGCTTGTCCAGTGTCATAGAGGTTGCGAGTTCGAACCCCGTCACAGTACCATGTTATTTTCTTTTTAATTTTATTTTTTATCAATTATTTATTGAGCCGTGGCATGTGATTTCCAACAATGTGGCATTTTGACATGTGTAGATTCAGACGAGCCTGTGCAGCCGCCTTTTAAGCTTAGACAGTCAAAATGCTGTTTGGACAGTAGCTAAATATTCATAGAATATTCAAACGACTAGCAAAGGCTCTGATCAAACTGCGCGTATGCGCAGGCTGATCTGAGGCTCTGCTCGTCGCACATACCACATTGTTAGAAATCTCATGTAGCGGCTCATTTAAAGATATAATTCATAAGTATTTCCAAACCATTTGGGTTGCTGAATATCGCTTTACTTGATTGTATCGATTCCTGATCTTTGCACCCTTACCTACTTTAATGACAGCAAACAATGTGTACCGTATTGAGTTGATGCATTCAGTGGCATCTCGCATATGCGTTTTCGTGTTTGATAATGTCCCATTTGATGGACACTTTGTATAAATGTTAAAACTGTTTTCCAATTATGCTTAAAGGATACATGTGAAAATATGATACAATAAAAATGAAGAAAAAGAAATGAAAGCATTGATGGGATTCGAACCGGCGCATAATGGAAAAAATAAATGTATGTTCTGCTGCCAGCGACTCTACCTTCTGGGCTATACAAGATGATATCAAACAGTTTTCAAAACTACACCTGACTGCTGAATATATCAGCCCACTGTTTTGATTTCAATGTTTACAAACAAGCAAATGTAAACATGGTCATTAGATCTTGGCAACATTATACAAGGTTTTTAGGAGCGATATCGTTTCTCTACCACCACGATAACCTATATCCATGCGCGGATCCAGGAAATTTTCGTCGGGTTTGGCGGTGTGTGTGTGTAGGGGGGGGGGGGGGGGTCCAAGCCCGACTGACTGAAAAAAAGCTCTAACGTTGTTTTTTTTCTCCAGTTTTTGAAAGTCCCCAGCTTATTTTGCAGAGGGAGTCCAGTGATCATGTTTTTCTTCAAAGAAAACTATCATTAAACTATAACTTTCCAATATTCCACGGAGATGGACGGTCCAACATTTCCAGGGGGTCCAAATTTTCCCAGAGGGAGGGGGTTCAATTGCATATTTCTACATTAACCTATAGAATTTGTGATTTTCCAGGGGACTGGGGTCCGGACCCCTGCCCCCTTCTCTGTATCCGCGCGTGGCATCGTTAACTGGGTTCGTCCACACATCGTCTTGGCCAAAAGACATAGCATGACACTCACTCCATTGATGCAAGTTCTGTGTGGCTGGGGTAAACATCGACAGGGTCCTACTGTTTAGTGATTGGAGATAGGCTTGGGGTATCAAAAATGCCATGAGTAGGGTAGTGCACCGTGTATCAAAGGCGTTTTGTGCAATGTGGTCTTGTATTATTCCCAACGTCGAATGTGAAGGGAGTCTCTTCAATGTTGCTAGCACATATAAAATACCGAATTACACACATGCTTTGTCCCACACTGTATGCGGCGATCACAAATGAACTGAATTGCTAGAAACGCTGTTTTGTATGTTTTTATAAGCGTATCGCTGCCAATCAGGTATGATTTTATAGTAATAAGGTTGAAGGGTTCACCAGATCAAGAAGTCTGCGAGTATTCTATAACTACCCCCCCACACACCCACACACTCCCCTTTAAGCATATGAACAAACTAGAGGATCTGAAGGTCCTGTAGCGCTTACTTGATCTCACTGATGAAATTAAAATAGGTCAAGGTCAACTTAGGCTTATTATTGACATATATTTTGTTTTACCATATATGGGAGTGTGCTTTTTCATTTGGAATTATCACATATGCATTGTAGCGCGTTCTGGCTCAATTGGCGCCTTTTTCCAAAATGAGTACATGTACGCTATGTAAGTCATTAGTTATGACTCGACAGGGCTCGCGAAATAGATGGGTAACCGGGTGCCACTTTGGCAGAAATATTTGTAGCTTATAGCATGGCATCAGTGTTGTACAGCTCAAGTCGGATGAAAATCCCGAATTTACGTAGACCTCGTAGTCTCCCAATTACTGATATTGCTTGGGAGCGCAGTGCCTCAGTGGTAGAGTGTTTTACTGGAGACCGAGGGGCCGCGGATTCGATCTCACCGGCGTAACTGCGTTGTGTCATTGAGCAAGAACATTAATTTCAGCTTAGTACGAGTTCAACCGAGAAAGCCCCGTCCCTTTATAACTGAAAGATTGTTGATGGGACGTAAATAATCGAATCAAACAAACAAAACTGATATTGCACTGTTTGCCTTAACTTTAAACATTCGTATGAGCAAACTGCAACCGAGCCAGCACGATATTAAGGTACTTATCGCATAGCCGAGTAACCATGGATTGCTCAAGGATCCACATAACCTGCCAAATCCACCTCAACTTAGAATATGCACGCGTGTGATGGTTCAGAAAAAAGGATAAAAAACTTAACCCCCACTGGATAGCTGATCATGCATCATTAATGTTACATTTGTAGGTTATACGGATGGGATAAGCAACACAGTATCATTGGTTAGCCCATAAATAGTCTACAACGAGCTAGATGTAAACTGCTCCAACAACCACACAAAAACGTGATCATCGCGAACGAGTTCGTGTGTACTCACCCCCCCCCCCCCCCCCCACGCCGCAGATCACCCCCCACCTGCCCTCCCTCCCCGTCTCCTCTAAATGACGCCCGCTCTCTTTTATGAAATAATTGAAAATATCAACTCAAGTAATTCTGCGTCGTGGGGAGGGTTTTAATGAGCAGGAATTACTCTATTTTGTAGTATTTTTCGAGTCCGCTGATTAATTGACAAGACGCGCGAAACATTTGGGTCGCTTACAATCATTAAAACTCTATATTTTTCGTATGTCCTCGTAAGCCTTTCCGTCAAATTAACGATTTTAGCCGAGGATTTATACTTAAGTTAGGTTCACAAAAACGGCGCATTATAAATGCACATTTAAGATAGAATCTTAACTTTAAGAAATATTGGATTTAAGTTCGTAAAAGTCTTCTTAACTTAAGGAGGCATTGTAATTCCGGGCCCAGACCGTTGAACAAGGGTAAACAGTCGTCCTATCACGCTATGTACAGTAAAACTATTTATACAGTTGATGTACAATAAAAACGACCATCTTGCAAAGTGGTCTATGTTTGTAAGATATGTGATGTCTTCTTTAGCTTATACAACCCCTTTCCCCCACCCCTAGACCCAAGTCGCCCTTTACATATGTTATATATTTGTTTAGCGACAGTTAATTGTCCAAAGGGCATCTTGGGTCAGGGGGGAGGGGGGGGGGAAGCATCCAAAAACAAACTGAAAGACGCCAGTTTCATCTTTTCAATGACAAACGTCACAATTTAAAGTTTATTTCGTACGCATGCGCAGAAGGAATACCGCAGAGTTTTGGAAATGAAAGGCACTTTTATCCTTAATATTTTAGCACTTTTACTTTTTGAAAACCTGCAAAGGATTTACTAAAACTCTCGTCTTAACGGCACCCAGTCTAAAGACGTAAAATGGGGGGGGGGGAAGTAGAAGGCGCGAGTTTTCACGGCTTTGTAAACGATGAATCGCTTTGAAACCTATTTTGATACTTTCTATGCATGTTTTACTACCGAAACAGACCAATTTTAAAAATATTAGGGCAATGTGAAATTTTGGTTTTGTAATCATGTCAACTAGGGAAAATATACGCCTTATCGCTAGAGCTCCAAACAAAATTACACATAAATTATCTTTTGATTTAGCTGCCACGACGAATCGCAATACATGTTCTAAGAAATGGAGACTTTAGTTGGTGAGCTACTTATTTTTCTATGAGTTAGGCATTCCAAGAAAAAGTACTGAAGTTTGGTGCCTATGTAAAGGTCTGCCATCACACTTAAAGGAATAAACGTTACGGTGTTTCAGCACACTGCACGTGATCATATCTTGTGGTGAAACTTAAATAGCTATGTTATGGTTAACCATTGCTATGTTCAAGCTGACATGCATTAAAGTGTTATGGTTTACCATAATAAAAGTGTGACTGACAATCTGACCATTTTGATACATTGATTGTATTAGTTAAAGGTATGACCACGTTCATCAGTGAACTTACTGTCACAATCAATTATCTCACAGCTGCAATGGCAGTAAACAGTTTTGTATAGAGGGGCAATGAAGAAAACAGTTACAGATACCCTGCCAGAATGCACGTCATATGACTCGGGGGGGGGGGGGGACTACCTATATATGACATAGTACGGATGTGCGGCGCGAATAGCCCCCCTTCCTGTTCAGCGCCGCCATGTAAACGATAAGCCCCCTTTTTCTTAGAAAAAGTATATGACTGTTCCAGTTTTCATCATTGTTATATGAAGAAAAAGTATATGACTGTTCCAGTTTTTCATCATTGTTATATGAAGGGTCCCATTTTCTGACAACCCTGTTTGATAATACTAATATTTTTGCTCAGATATTCAGCTCAGAAACCAAAATTGTAATATTTATTTGTAAACTTTATTTACAGACAGCAAAGGGTGAATGTAAAAATCAAAGAATAGTATATGAATATGTAAACATTTTGTTCAATCAAGTATATGAATAGGTCATTTTTTTCGAAGACCAGGTATATGCTTGGGGTAGGTTTCAAAAAACCGAGCCGCACACCCGTACCAAAATTACACTCAAGTTACCCTCTCCCCGCCCCCACGAGTCATATGTACACATGTTCATGTATAAATAATCTGGAAACAGGAAAAGAAAGAACCGTCATCATTTAAACTCGAAAACAGCAGGCTCGATTTTATTGAGTCTGTTCATGAGAACAGTCGGTACATGTAATTGCAACAACCCTCACGTTTTTAGCACCAGCACAAGTTGGGTTTCTGCTTTCTGCAAGAACCAAGTGAATTCGAATGCTTTCAGTGACTGATTGGTGTAGCTGTTTTTGCTAATGGGTTTTTCTTCATTTTCTTTCCTTTGTGTTGCAAACAGGGTTGATTTTTTCAAGTGATCTGTTGGTGTACTGTAATGATCTATAATTACGAATTTCTACCTGACATGCATGTCCAAACAGTGTAGATCTATACCCGCCTGCTACTGAACAAGATATTGATGTAGACCTTAATCAGCCATTATTTCACATGTTTTAGTCTCAATACTCATTTCAAATCTAATTGCAGGTAGATAAATCTAGGTTAGCAGTCTAACATATCTTCACCGACTACTGAACATTGAGAAGAAACAGGTCAGTTAATATTTCTCTCTTGGTCCTAGAGGACACCATATTTATCTCAGTTTAGCTGGCTTCATTTCAAATCGATGCACAAATACACCCTTTGATTCAAATCATTGTGTTAAAATTTACAAACACCCTTTGGATTGGAACAAAAGGAGTTTTTTTTTTTCAGAAAGTGTTCGCGTTGTATTTAAAATTGAAGGGGGTGAAGATTAAATCAAAATAAGTGTACAAAATAAATCCGTTACTCTCACCTCGACCCCTTAGTTGGAACAAGGGTCAAATATTCAACTGTTTCTCAGAATATTGTTATGTTGCATGTAAAATCGAAGGCTATTAAAAAGAAGAATAACGTTAAAATGAAAAGCCTTCCCAGTTCACCTTGTGTGGAACCAGGAGTCAGATTTTTTTCAAATTGAAGGGAATGACAAGTAGGTTAACATGTGAGCAAATATGTAGCCCCTACACACGGCCTTTGGTTGGAGATGGGAGTCCAAAAGGGATTTTTCAGAAAGTAGTAATGTTTTATATCATAACATTCGTAATATAACATAACATACATTTTATTAGCGCATACATAAAATAAGAACATGTAATAGCTAATCTTCCATAAGGCCCTCAGTACATACATATTAACATTATATATACACAAATTCAACAATGAGCACATCAAAAATCCCTTTCCCCCATTCTATAGTCATTAACTCCCTGCCTGCGGGGTAACTTTGCATACACCCTTGCTTCTCGCCAAAACAAACAGCTCATCATCGTTTCATATATCTATATCACATTTAAAGGAATGAAACCCATATCAAAAACGACTACTGAATATGCCCTTGCATAAACCCATAACCCCTTAGAGGGATTAAGGGTCGATGAATAAACTTTTCTCAGAAAGTTGTCATGTTGCAAAAAAGGGGTTCACTTTCAAACAAAACTTTGCCCTGACAGCCCCTGGGGTTTTATGTGGGTGCATTCTTTGACAATACAGTTCTTATGTATGTAAGAACTAGAATTGTTAAGATGATCATCAGAAACTTTTTATCATTCCATGTGCACTTAAAGACAAAGAAATTTGAGCAATAATAGTGGTACCACTCATTATGACTCTCTCCAGGGGTCATACTGGGCAGATCAAAAGGACAGTCATAATGAGGTGATTATTACTTCCCTACAGGGGCAATAAAGTATTAGGTAATTTATGATAAAATATTGATCTTTATCTTAGTGGAAAAAATTGTGCTGTATACAGGTAATTCCCCACTTGAGGCCCCTTTAATTTTGTGAGATAATGAAACTGTCCCTTATCAGTTAATCCTTTAATGATCTCTATTGGACAGTAATCTTTGCCTTTAAGCAAATGTTTCTTTGAGAAATCAGAAATGGCATGTATTATGCCACAATTCTACAATGATAAGTGACTCTCTATTTTTGAATGATTCGTTTTTCCAGATTATTTAGAGGTCGCAACAGCTGTCGTTGTTTCTGTGTGGAGTTGGTAAAAACTTCTCCCTGTGCATCGATATAGTGTTGATTTTATTTTAATATTCTGGTCCTTCAGGAAAATTAGGGTCTGGCGGAAAGCAGAATACCGCTTAAGCCGTTGCTAGTGGGCATGAGAATTGTTGTACTTTCCATTAGTTCTCATGAACAGACGCAATTAAACCTGGTCTGCTGTTACTTATATTGTAGGTTCTCTCTATATCTGAAGGATCCTTTTTTCAGATTATTTACACGTTAAAATGTTCAGTAAGGATTTTCATGATAAATAACTGAATATTTTTCTACTTTATTTTTCAGGAATCTTGTACAATGAAGATGCAGATAATAACATTGATTTTATTGTTCTGTGTCATGGTAGCAAAAGCTGAAGCTGAAGATGGAAATCAAGAATCTAAAGTTCTAGGATATAGAAAAGGATTTTTTAAAACAATAGAACCAGTAACTAACTTAGAGAGATTACACTACATGTGCTGCAACAAAATTGGATGTCACTCACCAGATACTTGTGCACTTATAACGCATGGTTCAATGCCTTGCATATGCATAAAAACATGGCCATATTATTGATAAGCAAGATATTGGACACCAATGTTTTTTACTTTTAGGCTAAGAATAAATATTGCCTCTCTACCCTTGCAAAAATACATAAAAGTAAATTCAATTCCTCAATATTTATTTCCCTTTTCATAACTAATTGTCACAATTTGCTACATGTTGGTATAATAGAAATGATGCCACCATTCAATCCTATGTGCATTTTAAGACCACTGTCCCATTGAAAGCCACCCTTTTTGTTCACTTGCTGAAAAATTATTTTTGAAACCATTCCACATCTACTTGGTTTATTTAAAATCAGTCCAGCAAACTCTCGCTGAGGTGCAAACTATTTCAGAATTTATACATGCAAGGGTATGCAGAACCTAAGAACGGTTCAGGACCTTCTGAAATTTTAAACAAATACGAACTTACGAATTGATCATTCCCTGCTATATAAGCAATACATGTGTAAAAGCTGAGTAAGAGAGAACCGATTGCTATTCTTTGATGGTGTTCATGCTGTCGCGTGACTGTCTGTGTTCTCTGTTTCTTCCTTGTCATGTCATGAGTTGGTCTACGGTCGGTATTGTTGGCATTCCCTGGCCTCGAGGTTATAAAACCTGAGTTCATTCTCAGACTTAAAATAAAGCGCAATGGGTGGCTGCTTGCGGACACGTATCCGCAAGCAGCCAGTCATTGCGCTTTATTTTGAGTCTGGCCATGCTCACTTGCAGTTTTATGTAAAAATTGATGTTTACTCTTGCTACTACTAAGACCATGCTTTCGAAATGGTTTAAAATTCATTTACCTTTATTTTACGTAGCATTTGTTGCACACACTGTTCTGTTGTATTCGAACATAAAACGAGCTTTAAATAATGAAATTATATTGAAAGGTGACACAATTGACTGTATTGACTAGTATTGAGAACTTAAATTTTAATTTGGGGTCAGACGCCAACACATTAATACGAATGGCTTTATTTGTGTAATACCTATCAATAACTATCTTTGAAAAAACTGTATAATGTGTAGTACAATCATAAATATGCATATTTAATGTGCAACTGTATTAATTAGAAAGAACCAGTTATTGCAACTATGCACGGCCCTAACATGCTGTTTTTGGCCTAGAAAACATCGGAAATTTGTTGGTGTGGAAGCAATTTCATTATTTATCCAGCTAGAGCATAGTATTGCAAGAAACTTACGATTTATACATTTTCCTTTTGACTTTGGTGTGGGAAAAAGTTGCTTTAAATAGCCGAATAGTAGCACACGAAATGTACTTTTAAAAGTGAATCAATTTGACGTTTAGGATATTCTGTTGCTCCTGTGTACATATACATTATTATCCGGTTAAACTAACTGTGCAGTAAAAGGTTTTGAATGTGTTTCACTAGTATTATTGTACTAATACTGTAACGTAAAGGAAAAGTTGAAACTATATTCAGAGATAATTCAATATAATAATTACATAGGGAATAATAACAATGTATTCAATGGAGTGTATTCACTCTTTCTCAAATTTTCGGCCTTGGGCCTTCTTCAGGAATATCCTGAAGAAGGCCCAAGGTCGAAAATTTGAGAAAGAGTGAATACGATTCATTACTATATTCAGAGGGTTGATCAAAAGTTGCATTCATTTTATGGAACATCGTTTACCTGTCACCCATATATGCCTTGTGACCTCTTGTATAGCTAGTCTTGCTATCACAATTAACGGAAAGCGAATGACAAAGGCGATGGTTAGCCTGTGTGCAAGCACATGCGAGTCTTTGCTTTTGCTGTTCGTATGCACCGAAAAAAAGGTGGAACCATTAATTTGTATATTACTGGGACGAAGAGAGATATTTGTTTTACTCCTTCTTATTTGAATATTAAGTTTTTAGTAATGTGCTTGTTGTTGTTATATTGATTGGGCTTGTCATCTTCTCTGTCCAGTTTACCATAATAATTCCAAGTCTCCTGCTACTTCATTGAATTAGAGTTTAAAAAGTACAATGTGCTTCAGACCCTAAATTCGCGAAGATAGTTTTTATCATAGCAAACCGTGCCTACACCTTTATAATAGCGCTACTAAATATTATTAGTAGAAGGCTACCATTGTTTAACCGCAATTTTCACACTTCGTTAATTTCACATCATGAGAAGAATTGGTACATTACCAAAAAGTCACCTTTTACAAGCGTGAAACTTAGGTCAATTTCGATCATTTTAGGAATCTAGAATCTGTGCTCAAATTTCACATTTTTAACATGTGAAGAATCGGTATGTATTCGTATTACCTGTGAGGAACTGGTACTATTTTGCTCAGATGTGAAAAATTGGTACCGAATTTTCACAAATGTGAAGATTCATACGTGTGACGAACTGGTACCAATCTCTCACACGTGTGATGAATCGGTACCAAATCATCACACATGTGAATAATTGGTATCAAATCCGCACACATGTGAATAATTGGTATCAAATCCGCACACATGTGAAAAATTGGTACCAAATTTTCTCAGATATGAAGAATTGCTGCTTATCTTCACAAAGGTAGGTGACAGAATCTGTAATATCTAATCACAAATGCATGATTCTATTTTACATATGACTGTTGCCTTAAGCTATGGCTTACGCTGAGTGTTAATAATGACACTAATGAGGCATCGTCATCGATTTGTCATAGGACAATATGTTGAATATACCCGCTTTTTTTCTAAAAGAAAAAAAAACAGAATGCAAGAGGTGTTTCATGTCTATTTGAACAAATTTGAAACCGTTGTAACTCATTTATTTTTCATCATATTTTATAATTTTTGATTTACATAGGCTAGCGTGATCTCCAGGAATACGCAGTCACTAAGAAAATAGCTATTTACTAAAAACCTTGGTTCGTAACAGTCTCTGAAGATGAGAAGTCAAATTTTAAGCAATTAGAAATGCTGTCTGAATCGAAATGTTCTGAATCGTTCTCAAACGGATGAAGTTTAATATAAATTTTAAGTAATTAAAGAGTGTTCTGTTAGAAACTAAAGCATTTCAGTTGGATATATTACTTTTTGGAAGCAACTTGGATATCAAATTTTAAAATCATTAAAGGTGGGGGCGGTGTATTTCGGGCCGCCGTTTAATGGTTTTGCTTTGAATTGACATTTTGTTTATTTGACCACACCTGGAACACGTCCGGCTTATATGATGAGGCAACATTTGTTGGTTTTATTTATATGCAACCGCAAAAAGTGAAATACATATCTGTTCAAATAAACATGAAATAGATCTCGTTTATTAATTTCGTACCAAAGTCGGTCAGTCATCCGTTCATCCATCCGTGCGTCCATCAAGTGTCATGCAAGTACATCTCCTCCTAAACTGTTGGACGTAGCAACTTCAAACTAGGTGCATATGCCACATAATGTAGAGGGTACTGGGCTGTCTTTCATATGACATTGACCCCAAGGTCAAGGGTCATATAATATATTTTCTTATGAATACAGCTCCTCCTAAACCGTTAACAACTTTTGCAGGTGCGTAAGTCATATGATGTAGATGGAAATTGGCACTTTTTTGTGTGATCCAAGTCAAATAATGTGTATTTTCACGTAACTGCACTTGGGCTTAAGATTTCAGATGAAAAAAAGATTTTTTAAAATCTACTCTTTATTGACATAGGAAAAACTAGCCACGCCACCTGAAGGCCATATTGTTCAACCAATAAAATTTGAACAATTTTGTAGAGGGTCTCCCAAGGACCATTTGTAGTAAATTATTTTAGAATATTTCCGCCCAGTGGTTTAGGAGAAGGATAATGTTTACTGACGGACGGAAGGACCGACGGACGACAGACATCTGAGCTTTAAAAAAGGGCCCACCATCCAAAGATATATCAAACTGAGGGAAAGCTGTTTCTAGCTCCCCTTAGCTATATGCAAGCCGCTTCATGAGAAAATCATATTTTTGCATTTGCCAAAAGGTGCAGATTCATATATAAGCTCTGTGACCACGCAGGTGGATCAGCGCCTATATTTTTAGCTGCACTGGTTGAAATATCTCCAAAGATTCTCAATCCAAAATTATAAGATTTGGTGTTTGTTGCTGTATCTATACATAGACGCAAGCTGGCGTTTTCTCGCGATGTGACTCATATAATTGATTTAGATTTGATGAAATTTATCTGTCACCTGTTAAAATATCTTTCCATGTTTATAATACAATGCTATTCATGTGAAGAATAGGAATCGAATGCAAAATGCAGCTTGGTACCTGTAAAATGCATTTAAGCCCCCCCCCGGTAGCTTAGGCTGCTGTCCGTTCTAAGGCGGTGGTTCGGTTGTTGTTGACTTTTGTTTATTGTTACTCCCATTTTGGGAGTCTGTAATTGTTTTATGTTTTGATGTATGTTACTTTATGTCCGTTCTAGCAGTCATCTTGATGGGGAAGAGAGAGCTGATTGCTTTGCTTAATTTGTCTTCCTGGTGTCTCGTGATGGTTGAGCGGCTCTTCCTCGCGGTGCCACGGGGTTGTCTGCAGTTTGTGATTGTGGTATTTCCTGATCATACTCACTTACTATTTTTGTTAGGATGTGTGTGTTTTTATCAATGTGAAGAATGCGCATGTATGCTACATAAATTGTCTTCGTGTGCATCCAAAATTTGGTGTGTGGATTCGTCTTGGGATGGCGAAGATGCATGCCATTTTGGTTCACTTTGACTCTGACATTGCATTCTGACCTCATTTCCAGGGTTTTTTTTTTGTACCTGGAGCATAGCTTCTATATTACAAATAACTTTCCTCATATTTTCTTGTTTTCATCTACATTGACACTGGCAGGCCAGAGGTATTGGATATTTAGAAATAACAAGTTTTACAAGTTTATTCAGAAATATAGCACAATAAGCCAAATTTGGCCCATGAGTACATAATAACTTAGCATACAATCTAAATACAATACAATCACAATGATCAAATGATTGTGGTATTTTATGCTTACACAAATGGATGTACAACTATGTATATATCTCTACCATGCGCTCAATAAGCTGATGTATCCATACTGTATTCATGAGAAGATTATAAAATGTTGAGAAATATGCAACATACATACACGCAGGTATACACACACATTCATGCCTGTATACATGTATGCATGCAGTCTGCAGGCAATCTTTCCCTGCTGACTGCAAGCATGCGCATCCTGTCTTTGCCCTGTGTGTGTGCACATGTGTGTATCTTCTGCTACTGCTAAATAAACCAATCCTAACTTTGCTTGTAACCAATAAGTATTACTTAATTTGAAAGGAGCTCTAGCGATAAGGCGTATATTTTCCCTAGTTGACATGATTACAAAACCTAAATTTTCAAATTGCCCTAATATTTTTAAAATTGGACTGTTTCAGTAGTAAAATATTCATAGAAAGCATCAAAATAGGTTTCAAAGCAATCCATCATTTACAAAGCCGTTAAAACTTGCGCCTTCTACTCCCACCCCTCATTTTACGTCTTTAGACTGGGTGCCGTTTATACGATAGTTTTAGTAAATCTTTTGCAGGTTTTCAAAAAGTAAAAGAGCTAAAATATTAAGGATATAAGTGCCCTTCATTTCCAAAACTTTGCGGCATTCCTTCTGCGCATGCGTACGAAATATACTTAAAATTGTGACGTTTGTCATTGAAAAGATGAAACTGGCGTCTTTCAGTTTGTTTTTAGATGCTTTCCCCCCCCCCCCCTAGACCCAAGATGCCCTTTGGACAATTAAATGTCGCTATACAAATATATAACATATGTAAATGGCGTCTTGGGTCTAGGGGGGGAAAGGGGTTGTATAAGCGAAAGAAGGCATTAAAAATAAATAGATCACTTTGCAAGATGGTCGTTTTTATTGTACATCAACTGTATAAATAGTTTTACTGTACGTAGCGTGGTTCCCTGTTTAACGGTCTAGTTCCCATATATGTTACTGAATAACAAGTACAGTTGATGATCGAAATAAATTATCATTCAATAAGAAGTAGAGTTATTACATGCATAAAGGAAATCCCGTTTTAAATATACAAATTGGGGGCAATGGTGCATCGACGGCTCGTCTATATATATTTGTTGAATGTGCCTAGTTTCTCCAGTCATTATTTCAACAAAATAAAACGAACGTCTCGTTTAGGGAGATTGCTCGCCTTATCGCTAGAAATTCTTACCTGTTCACTTCTGAATTTAAATGCTTTATAAATATAAATACCTAGATTCGTTCATAACTTTTTGTTGTTTGAATTAAATAATTCAATTAGTTTTGGAATGTTTGGTCTATTCCAATAATATCTTGGAATATAAGATTTCCTTATACCATCGTGTAATTTGCATTCGAAAAGGAAATGGAATTCGTCCTCCAAAGAGGTGCAAAAGCGGCATTTCCTTTCCTCGAGAGGTATTGGATGTGGCTTATTTCACCTGCCTGTTTCCACGGCTAATCGGTGTGATGACAGCCTAAGTTTTATCAAGGAGTATTTATATTTTGGAACTCTAATAAGATTTAAATATTCATGAAATTGGAAAGATCCAAACAAATTGAAAAAAACGAGCTCTGCTGTGTGTTTGTATTCGGGCATTAGTGTTTTGGACATAATTGTCTGTAAGCCTTTGCTTAAATAATGAGATAAATATATTGTAGTTTCCCACCCCCTGTTGTACCCAAACTTCATAAAACCCGAGCTCTGCTAACAAGTTCCTGACTAATACTGCCCAGTTAACCATATTGGGGTGTGCTTCTACATCTTGCAACATGAAGTTATAAACGTGCTTTATATATTTGAGCGCGGATCTGAGAAAAGGGTCCTTAAGACATTTCAACAATTGTTACGTAATAGACATTTGAACAATGCCTAAAATGACAAAAATAACATGCTTTTATAGTACCACAAAAATGGTTCTATAGCTTGATGTAATCAAAGTAGCTAATGTTTCTGATTATATTTAAGGTTTTGTGTGTTGCCTGTTGCCATGGTAACAATAAGGCCATAGCACCTAAATGGGCTCAAAATGAAGGGTGGGTCACTTTAAATACCTACAATACCACCTAAAAAATATAAATTCGTACAATTTCATTTGCATCTACATTAAACCATAGATGAAGCATGACAATACATAATATTTACTAGATAGTTATACCGAGTCCACTATAATCAACGAGCAACTGGAGACCAGCATTTTGACGTCATATTAGGCTTAACGTGTTTCTTGACGTCGCGTTCAAAACCTGATTACAATCGCTTAGTCAAACCTCCATATCTTCGTCAATTTTAAAGATAATTGCTTCAAAATTTCAGAAATTGGTCTTAAGTGATAGTGCTTTGCAGACGCATCATAAGTTTGATTTTGATAAATATAGCCATAGGGTACCTTTTGTCATATCCTGGCCCATTTAGTATCTTGTGAAGTCAAATCTTAAACCAGTAATTTATTATCTGTACCAATCGTTTTGTGCGTAAAGTTTGTCTACCCAGTTCTGCATATACCAAATCATTTGGAGTACTAGTTTTAACCCTTAAAATAGTTTTCAAAAAACGCAAATGCACTCGTTCTATTGCAGGCGCCTTTATAAATCCCCAAACATCCGCTCCATAACAAAGAATTGGTACTATCAATTGATCAAAGAGATCTAGTTTGTGTTTTATCGAAATGTTAGTGAATTTGTATAAATATTTGTTCATTTTAAAAATTGCCTTCAGTCCTTTACCAGCTAAACAATTTTGTGTTTCATGAAATGAGCCTCCTGTTGTAAATGTGACAATTTCAAGCTCTGCTCCGTCATAATAGAATGATATGTTATCCCGTAATCTACCCCCTTTTCTGAAAACCATAACCTTTGTTTTTTGAGTGTTGACCTTCAATTTCCATCTTTTACAATAATTTTCGAGAATATTTAGACTTAATTGTAAATTTTCTTTATCATTTGCAAATAAATTATGTTGTCAGCATACAAAAGTAGAAAGAGTTTAAGCATCCCAATGTCTACCCCATCCGTACCCTTAAGAATATATTCCCTTTCGATATCATTTAAGTACATTGAAAAGAGTATGGGAGATAAGCATTCGCCCTGTCTGACCCCTAAACAGCAGGTGAAATCACTACTTACACGATACACAAATACAAAATCTACATCAGAAACGCCATATTTCAAACTTTTTTAAACAGTGTAGATCCAGATCAGCTGGTTTCATCAAGATCCACATTGCTTTTCATATACATGCTAAAGTTATGTTACTATTTGAACTATTTGATGGGCTGGAAATTAGAAGTTTATATAGTGTAAACAATCTTTGAATCATTCGATGCACTTATAGGAGCATGTGCTATTTAAACATCGCCAGCAAACTGCAGAGGCGCATATCAGATTTCGCATATACAGTACGACAGAAGAAACTCGCAGTATATACATGTACTGTTCATTCACGATATCTTGGCTCAAAGAAACCGTTAGGTGGATTTTACCATTACATCAATATAGGTAGCTTCTTCTTAATGCTCTTAGATAAATATGGTATTAAGCTATATATACGTGATGTATTTTCTATCAATCTGCGTGGTGTAGAGGATAGCGTGGAGAACTATCAAACATATTTGATTTCATGTTCTGCGGTTATGGTGTTCGAGTCCTATGGAATCCTTTTTTTTGTCACTCATATCTCGATCTCTCTCGTGATTTTCATGCTCAATTATGCTTTCACTCACAAATTTATTTTCACTGCGTATACTTCTCTTGGCTGTAGAAATGTCTTATAGGCAGGCTTTTCGATCGCAAGCCTGTCAAAATACTGTCACGGACCCTATATAGGATCCGTGTTTCTGCACATGTTACTTTAAAAGTACGCGAAGAAGATGCCGTGAATGATGTACTATTTGCACCATTATCAAATTATAGAGAGGGAGCCACTAAGCTGACCGGCATATTAAACAAAACGATATCGCGCATCAAAGCTGACTGGGAGAATGCAGTACTCGCGCCTCGGAAGACATAATAAGACAGGATGGAGCTTAGCGACTTTGACAAGTGTGAAATATGTATAAATTGTAAAATTATACACAACAAACAAGACAACAAACTATATACAATAAAAACATCTTTGATCTTGGGTTTCATACAACTATCTCTTCACTACTATTCAAAAAGATATAACCAACGTCTACGTGCGCCCTACCGACTGAGCCACGAAGCCGTTTAAAATTTCATTGCGATAAAAACTGTTTTGTTATTATTACACCGTTAATATGCATCAGACCCCATATTCCCTTATTTGATGCAATGGTAAAATCCACCTAACGGTTTCATTGAGCCAAGATATCGTGAATAAACAGTAGCCTGTTTTATTTGTATTATTTTTAAACCATTGCATGCTGAGAAATTTCGAATGCTTTTTGTCGTCTGAGGAATGTTTTCAAGTTTATTTTCTTTCACAAAATTCTTTCAGTAAGTTCAATACCATCAGAGTGCCAATAAATTTTGATCATTTTGTAGGACCTGATCTGGGTCCAAACGGTTTACAAAGATTATCGGCATACGAAAGAAGCATGTAAATAGTTAAATGTTGGCATTGTATTCGTTTACATGTTTTGTACATGTTCTGACACCACATAAACAGACTGCATCTCTGCCCCACAGTCTCTCGGAGGTAGGTTCTGACACCGCATAAACAGACTGCATCTCTGCCCCACAGTCTCTCGGAGGTAGGTTCTGACACCGCATAAACAGACTGCATCTCTGCCCCACAGTCTCTCGGAGGTAGGTTCTGACACCGCATAAACAGACTGCATCTCTGCCCCACAGTCTCTTGGAGGTAGGTTCTGACATCGCATAAACAGGCTGCTCTCCTGCCCCACAGTCTCTCGGAGGTAGGTTCCAACACCTCATAAACAGGCTGCTCTCCTGCTCCCGAGTCTGCTGGAGGTAGGTTCTGACATCGCATAAACAGGCTGCTCTCCTGCCCCACAGTCTCTCGGAGGTAGGTTCTGACACCACATAAACAGGCTGCTCTTGCTCCCGAGTCTGCTGGAGGTAGGTTCTGACACCGCATAAACTGGCTGCACCCCTGCCCCAAAGTCCCCTGGATGTAGGTTCCCAAACCACATAAACAGGCTGCACCACTGGCCCAGAGGTAGGTTCTGACACTGCATTAACATGCTGCACCCCTGCCTGAGAGTTGGGTTCCAACACTGCATTAACAGGCTGCAGCCCTGCCCCACAGTCCCCAGGAGGTAGGTTCCTAAACCGCATAAACAGGCTGTACCCCTGCATTGGAGGTAAGTTCTGACACTGCATAAACAGACTGCACCCCTACTCTACAGTCCCTGGGAGGTAGGTTCCAAAAGGATTGTGGTGTAGGGATGCAGCCTGTCCATGTTGTGTCGAAACATACCTCCAAGGGCTTGTGGGGCAGGCGTGCAGCCTGTTTATGCAGGGTCTGAACCTACCCCCTAGGTAGGGGTGCAGCCTGTTTATGTGGTGTTGGAACCTACCTCGGGGGCAGGGGTCCAGTCTGATTATGCTGTGTTGGAACCTACCTCTGGGAGACTGCAGGGCAGGTGTGCAGCCTCTTAATGCGGTGTCAGAACCTACCTCCCTGAGACGTTGGGGCAGGGGTGCAGCCTGTTTATGAGGTGTCAGGACCTACCTACCAACAACTGAGGGAGAGGGGAGCAGCCTTGTTATGTGCTGTCAGAGCCTGCCTTTCAAGAACTGGTCCAGAATTAGTACAACTAAAGTGAGTGTAAGCGTTTGAAGCCCTTAGTCTTCGTAGGCTACACATGACCAGTTACAACCAGTAAGCATTATATATGTCCCCTGTGATGTAGTGCGACATTTTTAACTAGTCATCACATTTGCCATTCTAAGGGGACCCAGGTTTACTTGACCTGTGGATTGCCATAAAGGAAATTATATCGAAGAAAATATGACCAGAGTTGATTATTAGACTTGTCTATCCTTGTTTAGATCCATATTACTACCCAGAGTACTTGTGAAGGATTTTTTATTTTTGTGGCCGTGTTCCTTGGCTGTACCAGTACTGGCCGAGTGGGTTTATGCTTTTTTTGGTTCTTTGTCCAGGAACTCCCAAAGGCTCAACCGGCAGTGGTCCTGGTTTTAAAGCGTCTCAGAAGATGGGGCAACGGCTTAAAGTCTTATCCGAGAGACTGGGAGAAGCTGGGAATCGAACCTGCGACCCCTGGTTTACAAGACATAGGTTTTTCCCCTATACCACGACTTGTGAAGGATTTTTTCTTACTGATCAAGGATACGGATTAAAACATTCTTCAAATCGTCTATATAAACCCATGAAATTTTAAATCATTAGGGGGTACAATTAGAGAGACATTAGAATTGTGTTTCAATTCTGTTGAGAAAAAAGACATGAAATTAAATAGACGCGTAAAAAATTACGCGGGACAGACAGTAAAGTAAGGATGAAATAAAAAGAAAAGCGTGAAGAAAGATTTACTTACAACACACGTTTTCAATATGGACGTAGAAGGTCGAAAGACATCAACAAGGGTTTTTTTTTTTATGAGATATCTCCTTTTGTGTGATTATTCGTTGATTTGCTTTTTCAACGCTGGTATACAAATGAGATAGGACACTTTATGAGAGATTTTATTTAGATGCTGTCATACAGTGGAACTTATTTCAAAGTGCTATGACCAGCTGAGCAAAAGCAAAGACATATTTGTACTGTATATTGTGATTGTTATCTTTTGTAAATAAAAACCGTTAACATTTTGCAAGAACATGCATTATTATTATTATTATTATGTAAAATATTTACCCTGGTAGCGAAGTCGAACATAATAAAAGTCAACAAATGAAATCCCCCTCTTCCCTTTCTGGCCGTCCTTCAGTCGTTTCAATCATTCAAATGAAGGGCAGCTTTTAAGCGTCTTGTTATGCATATCATTTTGGCTTAATGCCGCACTACCATATCAGTACCAAATGGTTAGTCCTTGTATAAAACATTTCACGAAAGAATGTAAAAAACAAATTCCCAAACCTCATAGCCGACTTAAGTTCCAAGACATGTAAAGTATGGGTCGCCGATAAGGCCGATATATATATATATATATATATATATATATATATATATATATATATATGTTTGGAATTCTAAAAGGAAATAGTCACATTTTAACCAATGACCAAACTATGCGTGAAGCACTTTCAACAACAAAAATAATTAAAAGCAAGCGACAACCTCCAAATTTGAAGAAAATTTTAACTAAAGCAAAATTTGCTGATCAAACATCAAGAACTACACATAAAGTCTTCAGGTGTAAACGCCCCAATTGTGCCCTCTGTAATTATTTAGCAGAAGGCCAATCATTTAACTTCAACGGCAAAATATTCTTTGTAAAAGAAAGCATGTCATGTGACGTGAAAAATGTTATTTACGCCCTCCAATGTAATGGCTGCCAAGAATATTACATAGGGCAAACGGGGGATAAACTACGCAGTAGGCGAACCGTACATGCACAACAAATTAGAGACCCTTCGACAAGACAGCTACCTTTAAGTGAACATATTGATATTTGTTGTCAAACTGACCCAAAGTTCACTATGTTCCCATTTTATAAAATGCATTCTGAAAGTATTTCCGCCAGGTTAGCTAAAGAGAAACATTTTATTAAATGTTTTAACCCAAAGTTAAACGCTCTATGAACGTACAATTAAGTAACGTCAACTCTCGTCGCATAACGCGACGTCGTGACGTTACGACGTTACTAACGTCACTAAGCAACAGTCCTGATGAGCTGAGCGAAACGCGTTGACATATTGTTTAAAATAGCTGTAATTAAACCAAAAACATGTGACGTCTACTTATTTTTTCAATATATATATATATATATATATATATATATATATATATATATATATATATATATATATATATATATATATATATATATATATATATATATATATATATATATATATATATATTGCATACATTTTTTGTTGTTGCATTTGCAACTGTTAAAGCTGAATAGTCTGTAACTTTTGATCTTCTAATATTAGATATAACTTTTTTTTCAAGAATACAGTAAAAACACTTAAATTCAGGTAAACATTTTACCATTTTCGTAAATCTTAACAAATTATCACAATCAAAACAACAGCATTTATGTTAAAAATCAACTGTCTAGAATTATTGGAGGGACATAAATAATTACTAACAAGGGAAAACACGCCTGTTTTTATAAGATAATTCACTTTTCCATGCAGTTTTCAGCTGTATTGAACATATTATTGTGAAAACATAACTCAATTCTATTTTTACAAATGATTTAAAAAGAAAATAATTTTTTGCGAAAATGTTTATAGTTACAGACCTAGTCTCTTTAACCCTCGATTTTGATGTTTATGATGCTTCCAGAAGGTAACTATTCATCTGAATTTCTTTGTTTTCTAATAGAACACACTTCAACCACTTATGTACAAGGCATCTCTTCATGAGAAACTATTCAAGGAAGATACACAACATTTGTTTCAGAAAGTAACTGCGTATAAACAAGAAATAACACAATTGCACCCTGCATACCAACCCACGGCTCCGTTAGGAAAAGACACAGAGCACCAACATAACAAAACAAGGACCAAACCCCACAACAGCCCCATGACAGCAAGAAGACAATTAAAGTAAAGCAACCAGCTCTCTCTTCCTCAGCGAGTTGATTGCAAAAATAGAAAAAATACATATGACTCCGATCCCAAGATAACAAAACATAAACAAATAAATAAACGCATAAAATGTTTTATATTCACCAATAGTTGGTTTTATCTGAGGAATTTTGTTATCATAATGTTTGCCGCTGATCCAAGATATATTTATTGATGTTAAAATACTTTTGTTCGAATGCAAGAGATGCTTTTTACCTTTTCATTCCCTGGGATGCCTATATGACTAGGAATCCAACAGAGAGCAATTTCATTATTCACTAAAAGCTTGTGACATTTTTCTAAATGTTTTTGAACCTGTAGAGTCTTTGAACTTGTATGGTTCATACCTTTCAATAATGAGAGCGAATAAGTAAATATAATAAATGTATTGTTGGTGTCATAAGTTCTAATAAAATCTAAAGCTAGATAAACTGCAAACGCACTGTCTCGCCACAGTTTTAGCTGGTATCACACACAAACTAATGTGGCATAGGAAGGCGCATGCCAATATTTGAGATCCTTGTCCGATAAGATAGCTGCGCATTCAGTTTTTAAAAACGAGTTCAAACAAATGCAACAAGTACCAAAATCATGAGCAGGCCGATTTTTACAAAGTTTAACTCAGATTTGGTCAATGCCTGATTGAAAGACAGTTAAGGGATCGTTGTCCTTGATGATCCCCAGAACACTATTATATTGTCAGCATAAGTCACATGGAATTTTATTTTCGTTCACATGTCTGGTCTCCTCAGATATTTTATTACCACACCACATGCTAATCTCTTCTTTGTAGCATCTTTTGACTACACTGACTGTGGCTTATTGTATCTGAAACAAATGAAAGTGTAAATGAGTTTACTATACATACGGTACAAGATAGACTTGTGCAGTCCATTCAATTAGGTTTTATATTTTCATGGAAACAAGTAACTACTATTCTCTCAAATACCTATCTTATTGAATTTTCAAAGATTCTGGAGATAATTGAATGGACTTGTTAAGAGCGATTCTGATTAATAGACTGCTACCATTGCCTGTCAAGAATAACTGTAATACTTAGATAAGATCAGCTAGCCTGCAAAGGAAGGCCAGGGTAAATGTTCTGTGACTAATCAAAGGGGTACGTGCATTAAAAAGCTATTTTGACCCCCCTATGAGGTCTTAAAATAAAAGTTACACTTCATAAGTTTCTTCTTATTATCTAATTAAAAACAATAGCCAAAGTGTAAAGGTCTGGTATTTATTTGACTTTTACGGTTGCTATGGTAACAAAAATGGCCGCCAATTAGGCTGAAAATAGGAAATTGACCATTTTGGAGCAAATTTGAGACATGTAACAGAAGAATTAATATAGAGCACAAGCAAATACCCCCAAAAAATTTAACAGATGATAAGAATTATCACGGCACGCAATATATTAAAAGGTTTATTTGGTATTTGCTTGTGCTGATATCTAATTCTTAAAAAAAATCGGTCTCCAAAAGCCTCAAATATGGCATTAAATGGCAATTTCTCTATTTTAAGCCTATTTTGTTGGCCATTTTGGTTACCATAGCAACTGGTAAAAGTAAAATGAATGCCAGAATTTTACACTTGGGCTATTCTTCTAACAAACCAATAAGATGAAATTGGTAAAAAACAAATTTCAGTTTTTGGCTCTCGAGGGGGCCAAAATAGCCCCTTAATGCACACACCCCTTTCAACCTCTGCCATTAAAGTGGTCAGCACCTTGTTTTGCCTACTGGGTAAGATTGCATGTTCTTTGTCGTCTGCTGATTTTTTTTCAAAAAGATATTTTAGGAATACTATCAGAATGTAAAACAGCTTGAATCCAAATCAGACTGGATGTTCTGTTGGGCCTGACCTGGGTCCAAATTGTTTGTAAAGGTTTTCAGCAGTTAACATAGGTATTTGCAGAGCATGGTCTATTCTCTTGTTGTTTCTTTTGATTCTGGATTATTTGATATTCAGAGGGTGCAAGATAGTTGTGTGTTAGATTTTGCCGAATAATATTTTATTCTGACAGAACAGAGTGCTGGATTTGACGACTATATTTCAGCTGTGATTTGTCGTGAAATCTTCAAATAGTGTATGAATTAATGTAAGATGCTCAGGAAACTGCAGTTTGCAGTAATCAGGCATCACACATATTCAAGCCCTTTATTTTCAAATGCTAATTACGTTAAGCATTTTAAAAGTAAAGTAAAGTAAAAGTAAGTAAGGGTGCAAAAATCAGGAATCGATACAATCAAGTACCACACCTGACCCAGGATACCAATGGGGAAAGTGACAAACTCACAGTAGACACCACAAGCGAGAGCCAAGAGGTCAGCCCTTTCCTAGCAGGTGACTACAAAGCACAAATAAACAGACGCGAACAAAGACATAGCAAACACAAGACAGAACAAAAACATAAAAGATCCACAAAAGAAGTACCGCCTTGGAACGGTCAGTAAAATATTTTACTGGAGGGCTTTAACCGGTTTAGCGGCGCCAACCCCACCCTTAATTCAGATGTGGATCAAGACACATAGAAAGTCAAAAGTATTGCAGAATGCTACCCTTAAGCCAATTCAGTTTCTGCATCATAAACTTGGACTTTTAACACCATCGATGCATACAAACTCTATATGAAATACAAAGAATGAAGGTGACTGCAAACATTTAATGTGATAAAAAGGTAATATTTTAGCCCAATCAGACTTAGAGATACATACATGGCTACAGTGGCGTTACCAGGCATATCGACCCGCTAACGCAGTGGCAGCAACGTTTGAAACCTCATTTATGACCCTTAGGGTGCACGGGAGGGCCGGTATGGGTGCAGAGGCGGGCCAATATGGGCTTACGTGAGGGCCGATGAGTTCACGTGAGTGGGCTGTTATGGGTTTGGAATCACGAGTAGTGTCAGCTCGGGTAACTAAGCATTTTGTTACTATTTTAGTATAACATGTCTCCACACATTTGATGGCACGATTGTTGGCAGAGCTCTATTGTTTTTGGCTTGTTCCTCCGTCCGTCCGTCTCTCTGTCGGCTGTTGTGGTCATTATTATTATTATTATTATTATTTCAAAAAAGCATCAGCGTGTCAAACAGTTTTGATCCAGTTCAAGACCGAAGTTATGTCTGTCCTGATCCGGGTCGATCCAAACTGTTTGCAAAGCTAGCAGGAATGTCCATTCACATCCATAGATAAGATGGTGAACTGTCAATTTTTCTCTGAAAATTTGTTTTAGTACTCTTTGGAAATATTTCGATGAGGTCCTTCCTGTGAGTATCCATAACATATATGGATACGGAAAAAATAAGCAAATAAGCAATCTGGTCATTCATTCATTTTATCTAGAGATATACATGTATATAAACCCACTGACAGTAATTTTGTGATATAAGACACCGAAACAAATTGACCTTGAGCCAGGTTCCACCACAGTTATAAAGCTGTAATTAATCAACAGCATTGATTACTGACCCTATATTAAGGTTGGTTCTATATCATATAGGCCCAGTCCAAACAGTTTAAAAGAGTTAAAGTGCTATTAAAGAGGATGATTTCTTCTTAGTATGAAGTGTTGAGTTAGAAAAAAAATCTACTGTTTGGACGATTGCCAGTCTAGGTTCAAGACAGCATGTGAGATATTGGTATCACAGCGGCGAGCAACGAAGTCTCATACCAGTCTGCACATATGTGCAGGCACGACAAAGCCTTGACTGCTCGCATGCACACAGTATGGATGTAGATGAAGACTCAGACAAAATATTATACCTCTAGACTCAATGGATACGAGTCAGCATGGGTGTTAAGAGGTACTAAGAGGACAGACAATACCCGAGAGCTACTTGCATAAAGCCACCTTTTGACTCCAGATCTCTTTGAAAAAAATAAGCAGCCACATAGCTAATTGTACCTCAGATTAAATGATCATGCTCATTTTTGTAAACACAAGGTATATCAAAAATGGCATCATCGAGCGCCTCAGTTTGATAAATCAAATTATAAGCAGAACAAAAAATAAGGGAACCCTTGAAAATGTATTTCATTTTTGAGGTATTCTTAATTTGACCTCCAAGTGCAGCAACACATGTACGTCACCTGTCGGGTATACTGGAGATGATTAGATACAGTATTGAGTGTGTAAAATTACACTAGGATTTGAGTTCAGGTTTACAAACTATTGAGGGGCAACCCTAGCTTATCATACAAAAAGAAACCAGTAACAGGGTTCCCTTATTTTTACATCTGCATTTTGCATATTTTGATCCCAAACTTTTGTATAAAATATGACATTCTTTGTCTAGATAAAGCGGATGATTTTGAATGACTGTGCTATTCAATGTCTGCTTGTGCACATCACCAGCTAAATGTATTTATGAACTGGTGGTTTGTACCATTCTATTCATATGCTACAAGGTGACATAACTCTATTTGGAATTCATATAATTGGACCAACACATAAGATTTCGGTACTAATCCCAATGGCGAACAGCATCGGCATTGTCTCTCCAGTTCCTTCACTGATCATATACATAAAACATGGATTTAATTGAAGACTTGAATAGCAAGTTAGAGCTCCAGACCCCCTTGATACACTAGCATGGGCGTTTAAAGGAGTTTTTTACGCGTATGTATTTTAAATCAAACTCTCATGTCCTGACCAAATTATGCTTATACCTGATTAGGTCACACATGCTGGGGCTTGAAAAGGTTTTCAGTTTATTATAGTTGTACATGTATAGCTATAAATGCCACATGCAGATTTATTGGCCATCCGATTTTCACCATACCTACCAAAATAGTATAATGTATTATTAATCGATTGATTCTTACTGGCCTAGTAACAGGTCTGAGGTCAGCTGTATTGGTCCTAGGCTGAGACCGAGGGCCAATAAGATGGCCAAGTCCTATAACTGAGCCAATGCGAAATCACTTGATTAATGACATTTTTATTAATTTACTACTTCTCTAAAGCACAATAACATCTGACTCCTCAGCTTAATTCAGGTGACTTGAGACCAATAATGTTTACCTCAAGTCAATATTGATTGACATTGGATCAATACAATGTAGGTAATAATAATAAATAGTTTAAACCATATCGGTGTAGTATAATTAAATGATTGCTATTCTAGCTTTTTCCAAAGGTTTGGTGTTCAGATATTCCTTATACCTACCACAGTAATATTTGCTTTTATACCATGTAAGTGTGATATGCTCCAGCCAAAGTTACTGGTTTATTTGCCATGCCCTGAATAGGCTGCTTTGAACCTTACCTTGTGGTAATAAATAATGGCAGGGAATCATATTAGGTGGCTCACTTACTTATAATAAATCATAGGGCAGGAACATCTATAATAATCTATTCCAGTTATATTTACTACCTCGCCTTTTTCTTCATATCTTCCAATGTATTAGGCATATTATCTTCTCCAAATTCCGGAAGAAAGAGAGTGGTTAGGCCTGCTATAATAGCTAGCACAGCAAACACCAGCATTGGTAGAACCTTAGAGAATGATCCAGGTATAAGAAGGCCCTGCAATGTAAGTAATAGTATTGTCTATATTCAACAATTAACTATCGGGAAGAAAAGAGAGTGGTCAGGCCTGGTATAATAGCTAGCACAGCTAGAAGGCCCTATAATGTAAAATAACAGTATTGTCTACAGTAAAACCTGTGTAAAACGGCCACTCTCAAAAAGACTGAAAATTGGTTTTCAAGACCAATTATCGCTTAATGCAGGTCAAAATAAGCTATCATTTGTCATTAAGTTCTTTGTTTTGTCTATTAATGAGTGGCACTTTTTACAAAGATCTCACTGTATTTTAAATAGAGGAACTTACATGAGTGCTCGTGTTTTATTGAATTTAGTAAACGAGTTGGGGAAAAGTTTTTAAATTGTCCTAATGTTTTTAAAATTGGTGTAGTTTGGTAGTAAAATATGCATAGTAGGTTTAAAAGCTATTCACCATTTAGAATACCGTGAAAACGTGCACTTTCTACTCCCACCCCTCATTTTACGCCTTTATACCGAGTGCTGTTTAGACCTGACTTTGAGTAAATGCATTGATAGTTTAAAAAGATAAAAGTGCTAAAATGTTAAGGATATAAGTGCTCTTCATGTCCAAAACCTTACAGTATTTCTTCTGCGCATGCGTACGAAATACACCTAAAATTGTGACATTTGTCATTGGAAAGATGAAACTGATGTCTTTAAGTTTGATTTTAGATGCTTTTCCCCCCTAGACCCAAATGCCCTTTATATACTGTATGTTGTAAATGTTTATACCGACATGTCGTTGTCCAAAGGACATCTTGGATCTAGGGGGGAAGCATCTAAATATCAACTAGAAGACACCAGTTTCATCTTTCCAATGACAAACGTCACAATTTGGTGTATTTCGTACGCATGCGCAGAAGAAATACGGTAAATATTAAATATTTCCTTAAAACCTATTCAGGTGGGTGGTAGAATAAAACTGACAATTCTGTTTTATCATGCCATATGTTTCCATGGCAACTGTCAGATTTTTTTTAACCTTAGCAACTGTCAGAAATTTTAAAGTATGGTCAGTTGTTTTCAGATCATGCAAACTTAAGGCAAAAACTAGAAATGTGTCCAGGGGACGCGGATGCCCCCGCTTTTGCAAAATTTGCATATTCTCACAAGACATTTTTATGAACAAAGCGCCATCACTCTGGAAGCCACAAGATGCTATGGATCATTTTGAAACTTGAGCAAGACATTCTGTTGTTAAGCATTGTGTCTAAGACTACTTAAGCTCCACTTGAATTGTCTTGAGTTAAAGAGTAAACATTGCAAATAATGGCAAAATTTCATAAACAAGGGGCAATAGCTCCTGAAGGAATATCTAAGTTAGAAATTGGAAAAGACATTTGGTACTTAATATTGTGAATACGTTTGATACAGTTCTGGTAAAAAATATTCGATTAAGAGACAGTACATCATAGAAATTGTGTTTTTTTTCATGAACAAAGGACAATAACTCAAGAAGACATGGTGTGATATGGACCATTATCGAACTTGAAGAAGACATTATGGTACTAAACAATGTGACAAAGTTTCATAAAATTCTGGTCAAAACTATTTAACTTAGAGAGCGGACATCATTTCAAATGGACGGACGGACAGTGGTAACACTGATTTATTATTCCCTCGCCATGACAATGGCTGGGGCATAATAAATCAGTGTCAACTTTTCTGCGAATACCACTGCACACATGCTAAGGATAATAAAAAGTATGTTAGCAAGAAATAATATGTTTATCATGCACCCGACATACCCGCAAACCAGGAAGTTAACTTTGATGTCTTTATTAACGTAATGGAGTTTCTGACGTTGCGTGTTAAAGTTTAAACAGTGTGTAATTTCAAAACCCCATATGTTTAATGAATAATGAAGATAACTTCATAAAAATGCACTATTACCTCGCAACACTGCGTAGATTAAGTGTGCTTAATTAACTATATTTTGATGACTTCGTCATTAAGGCTGGTTTTCACAGATTGTTGCTCATATATACTGACGGACTTAAAAACGCGACACTTGGATAACAGCTTTAATTCATGTCTCAAAAGTGAAGGCAGACAAACAATTTTGATTGTATGTTCAAGAGCATTCAATTGTAAGTAAAACTTGGAACACTTGTCCAACTAAGATGAACTTAATGCATTTAAACGTAAACTTTTTGAGATAGGGGTCAACTGTTTCATTTGACCAAATGTTATGAATGAAATATTCCATACTTCTTTAAATTAAGAAACGCTAGATGCATCAAATTTGTATCATGGAATGTGTTAGTCATCGAGGAATCAGTCTCATATTAATTGGCAGGTCTGCGATACTGCTAATTTGCGTATATGACGTTTATCTGGGTGTACCCTTTCATTCAATAGCTTAAAATCTCCTCTACTTAAGAAATGTTTAAATGGCTAAATTCATACGGAGCAAATAACGTCGTACAGTTTAGTTGTACATTTAAAACTAAACTGTTTGGCGAAGGAGCCAACTCATGATGACATTATCGAAGCAAAGGAAGTTTACATTCAATAGTCTTTTGGAAGATATAAGGGGAAGTTTGTGTTGCGTAAATAAAGTCCGTCAGTATATATATATATATATTGTACATCCCATGCAATAACCGTGTGACAGTCAGCATGAAGTCTAGGGCCAATGTCGGCCCACCAACAAATCGCCATTTAAATGGCGTTTCGCTTCCCGGCCAATAGTGGCATGCTTCTTTATGCATAAAGTTACATATTTAATGTTTAATTTTTAATGGATGCATCTATCCAGTGGTCTATTTTTCCCTTGATTTTGAATGTGACAAAATACCAAATCATGTAAAGGCTCATATACTGGGGATGCACGTCTGTGAATAAAAGCTTACTGAACCCATCTATACTCAGAATAACAATTGAAGGATATTAAAATTCTTTTGACTATATAACAGTTGAGAAAACAATTTCCATACAAGGCATTTTCGTTTCTGATAGAACCACCAATATGCAATTCAGCAGAATGAAAAATAAAATTTACGGGTCATTGGTTACGATACAGTACCACACCAAATGTACCAACCCTCTTTACCCAAAGTTCACAAGCAAAAAAATTTAGCGTTTATATTTTTTGCTGAAACCTTTACCTGGTCATTAATTATACTCTAATTCTGACCACAGACAAGTTTTCACACCCATTTATTAGTAATTGCACCTAATAACGTGACATCTTCTTCAACAAAAATGCACAGATATGGCATGCCCCAGCCAATATGACAACAAATTGGAAGTAAAACACTAACAAAAACTACAAAATTAGGTGTCATACCATTATATGAGCGCCAGCAATGATTTTGGAGCCAGCCATTATGGAACACAAGCAAAGAATGGGTTTCAATCATTTTTGAATGCGTGTGACTTTTCAGCATAGAGGGTTGCACCATTTGAACATGTACTGTACCTTTATCATTGAAGAGTGACTTAAATCAAACATTCGTTTCGATTGCAGATATCTAGAACTATGAAATGCATGCATAATTAGTTTAGTTTTTTATTGTATTAAATGATAGAGATGGAACTGAATCTAAATATCCTTCAATTGTTTTTCTGAGTATATAACGAATGGAATGTTCCCTCTTATCAATAGGACCAGTCCATGTCCGTCTTAAGGGTTGCATGGTGGTATCTTTCATTTATTCCAATTTTAGTAGAAAAGTCTGTAAGCAAACAGTGGAGACCCTGATCAGATGCAGCGTTCTGTGGAGCCTGATCTGGGTCTGCACAATTTACAAATGTCCCACAAAACAAACGGGTCTTATGCTTATATGGATTAAATTTGTTTTCACCTGGTGTCTACCAGACTTGGCATACTAAATAATACGACTATACTTGTACCAGTCTCTTTCAGGATAAATAAAGCACTTTCATCTGCTAAATACATACATGAATAAATAAATAAATAAATAAATAAATAAATGAATAAATAAATAAATAAATAAATAAATAAATAAATAAATAAATAAATAAATAAATAGACAAACAAGAGTACCTACCAAATTAACTATATATGGTGAGACAAAATAGCCAACAGTTTCTGATATAGCGCACAATCCCAAAGCTGTGTTCCGTACCACTGTGGGAAATGTTTCTGTAGAGTAAATGTATAATGTGGCGTAAGACCCGGACGCACCTAACTTCCCAATCATTGAAAATGCTACTTCGATCCAATTTATAGCTGAAAAGAATTTGAAAATAAAGAATATACATGGGCAAGAACTTGAGATTTGAGTACTTTTCGCGCATGCGAAATATAAACGCAATTTATGTTTAGAATGTGCTCTTGCTGTCTTGTGGGTGTCTGTGTTCTTTGCCTCTGCCTCGACGTGCCATGGCTTGGTCATTTGTCTGTGAATGTGACACTACCTGGTTATCCTAATTTGTTTTTAGATCAGATCTTAAATGTAGACAAATTGTTTTTTAATTTTAAAGCTGCATACTCTGTAACTTTGAACATTTTTCGAAAAAAATATCTTCTTTTAAAATCATTTGCAAAAGTAGAATAAAGTTATGCTGTCACAATAAATCTAATTTCTACAGCTGAAAACTGCATGAAAAAGCGAATTATCTTATAAAAACAGGTGTATTTTCTCTTGTTTGTAATTATTTGCGTCCCTCCAATAATTCTAGACAGTTGATTTTTAACATGAATGCTGTTGTTTTGGCACTAATAATTTGTTAATTATTACGAAAAAGGTAAAATGTATACCTGAATTTTAGTATTTTTACTGTGTTCTTGAAAAATAGAAACATTATTTTTAAAATGAAAAAATCAAAAGTTACAGATTATGCAGCTTTAAAAGATTTGCCAGAAAAAATCCAATACAAAAATCCAATACACCGTTCTCATACCGTAACAACCGTACGAATTGCAGGAATCTGTTTAAAATGTTAACTTAGCTGTATTCTATGTCTCTTCGTCACGGTGCCCTGGGTTGGCTTGTGATTGTGGTATTCCCTAGTCATACTTGCTCAGTGATATCAATCCTTTCCAAAAGGTTTAACCTTTAACCTTTAACCATTCGGATACAAAAGTGAATATACATGGAGCGGCAGCTATTAAAGGGAAAACTGATCTACTAACTGTTTGAAGTTTGACCTCACCCCACACTTCCATTTTAATCTCCATTCCGTTTGAAAACTTTGTTGATCTGTCAAATATACTGATCGTGCTGATTTACTGACAAAACAGGGACCATTTACAGATTGTTAAAGGTGTATATTTCATGTTGCCTCTCAGATACAAGTAATATGAAATGAGGCACAACCTTTATGGCGAGCACAGCATGCTAGATCCAATTTTCTATTTATGTGTAAGTTCCACTAGTAGGAAGTGATTTGGAACGACCCCCCTGGTAGCTCAGACTAGTGTTCCAGGGATGGTTTGAACAGGACCACCTGAGAAGCTCAGTGATTAGAGCACCGACTCATTAGTAAGGGTTGTGGGATCAAGCTCCTCCTGAGGTGGGATTTTCCCTTAAGGTAGTGGTTTGAACAAGAACACCTGGTAGCTCAGGGTGGTAGCTCAATGCTTTAATACAAAATTACAGTTGCTTCTGGCCTTGTTTTAAGAGTTGTAATAAGTGTGTTCTGGGACCCAATAAGGGTCCGATGTGTGTTCGAGGAGGGTGGGGGTGGTGAGGTGGGGCACATCATAAAATTCAGTTAATTGTGTTACCCTTTTCCGTAAAAACTGATGTATTACATATTATAGCCCCTAGCCTTAGAGGCTGCACCTCTAGTCTTTCAAAGCATGCTAATCAAGAGGTACACTGAAATGCATAGAGAAGCGACTCACTTAGTTGGTAGAGTGTTAGTCTGGAGATCGAAGGGTTGCTTGCTTGAGTAATGAGTATATCTACTGGCGGAGTCACTGTGCTGTGTCTTTGAGCGAGACACTTTATCCGCCGCTTAGTATTGATTCAACCCATGAAGACCAGTCCTGACATAACTGAAAAATGGTTGACTGGGACATAAAGAGTCAAACCGAACAAAAAATGATGTACAACTCTATTCACAGGGATAGAATACACATATGTAATCCCTGCAAATGGAATTTAAAAGCAGTTCAAGCATTTGAAAACCTTTTAAAGTCCATGGTATATTAGAGAATGATATTTAGAACATTTCTCATTTTTTTCACATTGTGACACAGTGTTCTGGTACAACTCAGTCACCATAATAATGTACCATCGGCAAACTGCTGATGATATCAAAAGGAAGATATTAAAGAACA
The DNA here is from genome assembly GCA_964019695.1 of Loripinus fragilis. Lineage (NCBI taxonomy): Eukaryota > Metazoa > Mollusca > Bivalvia > Lucinida > Lucinidae > Loripinus > Loripinus fragilis. The sequence continues at coordinate 79,746,803 of OZ026517.1, forward strand.
TTACTGAATTCATGGTTTTTGGCATTTTATTTATTTTGAAAATACTAAGATAAGTTATCTGATTTAAGAGTTTATTTCTACCAAGGTTAATAACAGCTCATCGAGATTGCATTGACACGTACTGTTATCATTATGTGAATAGAAAAAGACAAGTACTTGACCACTGCTCCCAGTTCGAAAGGCCACCACAAAGAGCCCAATATTGTAGATACCAGACATATAGTGATGCCCTGAATTTTCGTAGTTTACTAGATAGACAGACAGACAGACAGATAGATAGATAGATAGATAGATAGATAGATAGATAGATAGATAGATAGATAGATAGATAGATAGATAGATAGATAGATAGATAGATAGATGGATAGATAGATTAGATAGATAGATAGATAGTAAGATAGAGAGAGAGAGACAGACAGACATAGACATACAGACACACAGACAGACCGGTGGGAGGGTAGGGGAAGGGTAGGGGTAGGATAGATAGATAGATAGATAGATAGATAGATAGATAGATAGATAGATAGATAGATAGATAGATAGTTAAATAGATAGATAGATAGATAGATAGATAGATAGATAGATAGATAGATAGATAGATAGATAGATAGATAGATAGATAGATAGATAGATAGATAGATAGATAGATTATAATGAATGGTGGGTGGTTTGAGGGGATGTGGTCACTGCTGAGGCCATAAGCACTCCCTGCCTGAATAATCAGCTATAGATAGACAGACAGACTGACAGACATAGACAGACATACTGACAGACAGGTGGGTGGGTGGGTAGGGTAGGGGTGGGGTAGGGTAAATTAGATAGATAGATAGATAAATAGATAGTAAGATAGATAGATAGATAGATAGATAGATAGATAGATAGATAGATAGATAGATAGATAGAGACAGACAGACAGACCGGTGGACGGGTAGGGTAGGGTAGGGGAAGAGGTAGGGGTGGGGTAGGGTAGATTAGATAGATAGATAGATAGATAGATAGATAGATAGATAGATAGATAGATAGATAGATAGATAGATAGATAGATAGATAGATAATGAGTGGTGGGTGGGTTGGGGGTTTGGGGGATGGGGAGTGAGAGAAACAGAGAAGGGGACAACTGTACTTTGCTCTGTTAAAAATTAGTTTCCACATTTTACAAAATGCTGCTGCCCACACTCCCCTGCAGCATTTTAAGAAAGTATGTCAAAAGCATATGGCATACAATATAATCATATTTAGATGCAAACACACCATTACAACTTAAACAAATCCAGTATAGAGACCGATAAAAAGCAATCTAGCAGAGAGAGAGAGAGAGAGAGAGAGAGAGAGAGAGAGAGAGAGAGAGAGAGAGAGAGAGAGATAGAGAGAGAGAGAGAGAGAGAGAGTGTAACGTTTTTCTATTCATAATCTGTACTGTACAACCCCTGGGGTCTTTCTGGACAGGGAGCGACAATACTGGGGAGTGTCTTTCTGGACAGAGAGCGTCCATACTGGGGAGTTAAAATGTACCGGTAAATAGTGCTGGGGAGTTTATATGTGCAGAGCGATGCATTGTGGGTTTTAATTGACACATTTTTTCTTCTGGTAACTACATCAACAAATAGCCCGCTTCAATTTGGTTGGTTTCGTCTTAAAACTGAAGTACGTATCGTCTGTTTTGTTCGAATCAAAGTTGGAGAATGTATGAAAATGCTTGTGATAGAATGGAAAAAAGTGAGTTGACTTTGAACTAATTTTCGATTTCTTCATTTTCTTGTTTTAAAAAATAGCGCCTTGAAATCAATTCGCCAGTGACGTAACAGCTGGTACCATGCGTCTTAATGCTGTTTCGTTTAATTTGTCCAATGCCGACGGGAAACAGCTCTGATTCACCGGATACGGAAGTAATTTAATGGACAACAAAACCGGACCATGAGATTTTAAAGATACACTGTGCATAAACCCTAGCCCATTTTGGACCATATCTCTACCGTAAGAGCTCACGTTGTTCGCAACGCGCTTCGCGCGTTGCGAGCTGTGCTCGCTATTAACATTACTTATGTGAGTTACATTGTAACACTTTATATACTGGAAAATCCCTAAACGGTACTTTGGCAAATAGTGAAGACCTTGATGAAATGCAGCATAATGCTGCATTTCATCAAGGTCTGCACTGTTTTCTTAGATTAAAACAATCTTCAGGGACAGACATACATCATAATTAAAAAAAATCTACTCGTGAGCCCTTAAAGTACACAATGGGCCAATATGCATTGTATGTATGCGCCAATATGTATTGGCCAATACAATACGTAGTGTGCCAAATATGTATGGGAAAATCTTGCATAATGCAAAGGGTTAACTCACTGAGACACTTTGATAAAAATAACCTAACAAAACATAACTTACATTCAGGAGCGTACAAGTCTAGTGGTACCATTGCAAAGAGGGCAACAGCGCCAACTAACATACACACACAATTGAATTTCTTCCGACCAATACGAGAAAGTATAGGAATTGCAAGAGTATAAGCGATTCCCTCCATGCCAGCAGAGATAGCGAAGTTAACGTACATATCACCATGTAAATTTTCCACGTTGAGGGTCAGACCATAGTACAGAAGTGACACGACGAACCTAAAATCAGTTATATTAAGATGCGTGTACAGATTATATAGAGTGCTCATGTATTATGGAATTTATTAAACGAGTTCTGCAAAGGCATAAAATGCGAGGCTTGTCGAACATTTTATCACTCTCTTCACAGCGAGTTTAATATAAAATCAATATTACAGATGCAAGAATATTAGAATGTGTTTATCACATGTTTTATTTCGCAATTTGCGTGAAAATGTCAAGGTTTTACCAGATATACGCGAAGTTATTATGGACTTCATTATATGGCATTACAAAACATGTAGACCCCTAGTGGTTCTTGGCGTTACACCAATCCCAGACGAGGCATCATGTGATCAACAATCATGCAAGTGTAAAATCTGAATAAAACGGCCACTCAAAAATAGAAAAAGAAAGATCTTAGTAGCAATTGGTAGCTTTATGAAGGTCGAAAGTATTGCAGAATGCTACGCTTGGAGCATTCTGCAATACTTTTAACCTGCATTAAGCGATAATTGGTCTTGAAACCAATTTTCGGTCTTTTTGAGAGTAGCCGTTTTACACAGGTTTTACTGCATTTCTTTTGAAAGTGTACTACGCGAAATAGGAGCTGAGAACACAAAGTATGAATTTATATGAAACGTCAGACTAACATTTAGAAGGAGGCTTTTGCGCATGTGTGATAAGTACCAGCATCTCATATGCGGGTCCAATTGTACTAAAATCATAATCTGTTCAGTATATGAAAAATTCTGTTCAAATAATAAAAAATGCTTACCAGTTAAGAAAGAAGATAATAGAGTAAAGAGCGAGAGTTTTATCCTTAAACATCATAACTATCTCGTACAGGACATCCTTTATTCCCCTCGAGTGTGTTTCTTCAATGTCAATATCGAAAATGTCTTCAGAAAGTTTCACTTTGTTGACTCTGGCTATTCGTTCAATCACAGATCGTCCTTCTGGCTTTCTGTTAAATACCAAAAATGTTGGAGACTCGGGGACCAGGCTGTAACAACGAAAAGAAAAAAATAAGGGAGCACAAAGTTCATGTATGCTTTTATACAAGAGGGCGATGGTGGCCCCGAAACGCTCGACGGAATTCATAGCCCTGGAGGCACGTTTGTTAAGCATTATTGAATGATTTGAGCGAATAGGAACTTATATTATCGTAGATTATTTTTCTAAATTTAGCGCTAGCCGCCAATTTGTTCGGCGGAGCGGAACCGTTTGCCATTGGGTAGTTTTGGTAGGGGCTTTATAAAGAATATTCGTGGGATATTATTTGGAATTTTGACCAGATAGTCGTTTTAAATAGAACCAGGAGATGTCGTTTTAAATATTTCTTATCTACAGATCTGGCGGCCATCTTGTTCGACAGGGCGGACCCATTTAGGCAATTTAAGTAGAGGGCATTATGAGGAACATTTCTGTGATATTTTTTTTTGAATTTGGACCAGTGGTTCAGGAGGAACTATAATTTAAAGATATCTTTATCAACAGCTTTGGTGACAACTTGTTCAGCGGGGCAAAACCATTTAAGCAAGTTTGGTAGATGGCATTATTGGGAACATTTCTGTGAAAATATTTCAAATTTGAACCAGTCGTTTAGGAGGAGCTGTCGTTTAAAATATTTCTTATCTACAGCTTCCAGAATCCATTGTTTAAGTGAAATTAGCATTAAGAAATAATCTAAGTTTTCGTTTAGTTTGTCATGCACCTATATGAAAATAGCAGACTGCATATTTTATGCCATTGACAGCTTATCTTGAGGCGTTTCATTATTGCAATTTATTGCTAAATTGGTAGTTGCGTCCTCCTGAAGATGTTCATTCTTAATGTCAGACCATGTACCAGGGACTGATCAAATAAAATAGTGTTTGAAAATAAACTTGGGGGTGGGTGCATTTGGACGGCTAAAGGTCGTGATGGTCTATTAGAATATTAACACAGCTGTTGCGACTATTGTATCATTGGCAAAATATATTATACATTGTATATTGCAAAAATACTAAACTAAGAGTAGGTAATATAACTGTGTTATATCCAAGTCCCTGTTATAGATTGACTAGACTGTACACTAGTGTACTAGAATAAACAAGTGACCCATCTTTGCACCCTTACCTACTTTTCCTAAATGCGTACTTTGGTCAACAGTGAAGCTCCAGATGAAATGCCGCATCATGCGAAATAATACAATTTCATTTGGAACTTTTAACCTGTGACCCCTCGATATATACCATGGACCATCCCATGTTTATTGTTTCCAAGCAGAAGGAGATTTCCATTAGTGTATAAAGGGTTCATAAATTTATTTTATGCTGCCTTATACACGTACTCACCAAAAGTAAAGAAGGAATGGAATGTAGGGAATCGACATGGCGAGCTGTAGGTGTCTCCAGGTCCGCAAACCATACGCCATTCCTGTCTGGATGAATTCACCTAGTACCCAAAAATGGTTTACTAACATACCACACAGCACACGCTTTGACGGTCCAATAAATTCCATGGCTGTAATCAGCATAATTCATTATAAGGCCAACTAATGAACATATCTCGACAGTTGCTCTTCCATATTAAACTTAACCCTCACAATTATCAGAAAACCCTGATCAGATGCCGTCTTGTCTGATAAAAAAAGACGCAATGCTTATGCCTATTTGTGGGGAAAGATAGCTCATGGTTATTTATTCTATCACACTTAAGCAGCCATTCCACAAAAATTGATACAATTACAAAATAAAAATAATGAAAATGAAATTTTCTTGATAAGCATGCTTTTGATGTCAGGAAAATGTCCATTACCCCTATCCTTACGTGTATAAATATGACTCACACCATCTACATCGTTGATGAGTAACAGAAGTTCAAAAATTGAACCTGTGTGTACGAGTTATGGAGCATATGATATGGTTATTGAGATTTGCATATGCACTGCTATGAATATTTTGATACTATGCAATAAAACTATTGCTTGATAGTATAAAATGAGAAATCTAGGTACTAATCAACAAGCTAGATATAGAGAATACTAGGTGAGTGTCTTTTGATATCAAGTTTACCAGGCAAGGCTTTGAGAACGCTTGTTGACATCGCGAGGCTTGCTGAGCGATTCAACAGGCGTTCTCAAAGCCGAGCCTGGTAAACTTGATATCAAAAGACGCGAACCTGGTATTCTATTTATCAGTTTATCCATTGTTTCACTCTTCAAACTAGCGATTATGACGTCATTATCGAGATTCGTGTCGATTCAATGTCATTGACGACGTCATTCAAAATGTGCAACGTCATGATGACCTGATAAAGGCACATGCCGTGAGATAGGCAACGTTTATCAGGTCAACGTGCAACAGTGCAGTTGGTATGAGAGATGACTGATAAATCGCTTTATTAGGATCAGTGGTGTAAATGATTAAACATTAAACTCATCATCCGTTTCTTCAAGTGTTTCTCAAAACAACATTTTGATTATCATATTGGCTAGTGGTAAGACACTGGACTTTAAAACACTACATCTAGTGTTTCAAAATGGAAACCTATATGGGTTATTTGTTTATATCAAATATTTCACATTCCTTACGGAAAAGCCGTAAACGGTTGTTTTTTTAAACCACCATTTAGAAACTACTTTTTCAAAACATGGGTGTCATAAACATTTACAGAACTTTTATATGAACTCTATGAACGTTCAAAGCAAAACATAATACCCCGGCACCCAATTTAGGTTACCTTGCACCCCCAGGACAATTTTTCATGGGTGCCAAATTGTTCATTGGGACCCCCTGGATGGGAAACGAAGGTGTCCTCAAAAATATTTTGGTTTGGGCTATGTGAAATTGCATGGTTTCTATGGCAACCCATAGCGAATTTGAGAAGGGGGTCCGCCTACAAAATTACTCATATCTCAGCTGTTACTTATCCAAGCCTACTAAATTTAATACCAAATTGAAACTTAGAAATAGGCCTATTATCCCCTTGTTGCATATGCAAATTATCTAATTTGCATATTCTTGAATATTTATGAAAACATTAAAAATGTGGTTCACGTATGGGGGTATACGTACAAGGTCAATAATATCTCAGCTGCTTTTAGTCGTAGATTACTAAAATTTGTACTAAAATAAAGCTAAGACATAGGCCTTTCATTCCATGGTCAAATACGCAACGTACCATATTTGCATAATTTGCATATTCATGATAATTAATACACACGCTTAAAATAAGGGGAAATCAATACTGATATAAATAGGCTGTAGTTTTTACGTGATTTTCCCTCATTTTTTAAAGTTTTCTTGCATTTTCATGAATATTCAAATGAGATAATATTCATATAGGACCACTGGATGATTGGACCTGTCCATTTGTAACATTGATTATATTAAAACATGCAACAATGACAATATTGGGATGAAATCAGCCTATTTATATTAGTATTGATTTTCCCTTATTTTTAGCGTTTGTATTAATATTCATGAATATGCAAATTATGCAAATATGGTACGTTGCATATTTGACCAAGGAATGAAAGGCCTATGTCTTAGCTTTATTTTAGTACAAATTTTAGTAATCTACGACTAAAAGCAGCTGAGATATTATTGATCTTGTACATATACCCCCATTCGTGAACCACATTTTTAATGTTTTCATAAATATTTAAGAATATGCATAATAGTTAATTTGCATATGCAACAAGGGGATAATAGGCATATGTCTAAGCTTTAATTTGGTATTAAGTTAAGTAGTCTAGGATAAGTAACAGCTGAGATATGAGTGATTTTGTAGGCGGGCCCCCTTCTCAAATTCGCTATGGGTTGCCATAGAAACCAAGCAATTTCACATAGCCCAAACCAAAATATTTTTGAGGACACCTTCGTTTCCCATCCAGGGGGTCCCAATGAACAATTTGGCACCCATGAAAAATTGTCCTGGGGGTGCAAGGTAACCTAAATTGGATGCCGGGGTATAAAGATAAAAAGAAAAGAATTGGAATGCTTATTCAGAACTTAAGTTAAGAGAGCGTAACAGAACACACTTTTCGTATTTCTCAACCAAAACATATTTTGTGGGTACCCAAAACATATGCTTTCAAATTATGGGTAAGAAAATCATACAATTTTACGCTGAAAATTTTTGTTTATCTAAACCTGTGCTTAATGACATGATCTCATTCGCCAATAAAATAATACAATTAACAATGTCAATATTGCAAGCAACAATATATAGAGATGACTCGGTGTAATTTGAACTATACTCAGCGTCAATGAAAAGTTACCAGTATCAAAATTTCGATATTTCGGAAAATATATAATACAGCTCTTTGGCTACTGTACGTTCATGTTTCTGGGCAACGACATGATAGTTTGAGGAGATAAAACACTTACACAAGCCCTGGAACTATGGTGCACGTGATGTACGTGCATTATACGTTTTTCGCAGTTTTTAAGAATTTGAAATCGTCATTTTCAGAAGACAACATGCCGGAACATGCCCAAGGCATTTTCATTGAAAACGCCACCAAAATGGTTTAGGTTATCCAATTAAACGCGAAAAATGAGGATCAAACTTTAAGGTAGCACCAAAACTTTGCATTTCCTATACAATGCAATGGAAACTACAGGGGTCCGTCAATGAATGATAATAATGCATAGAGGTGTGATGGATACCGTTTTCCATAGTGGTGATGCGTGGGACTCTATGCCATAAATTTGAGTGTTAAAGTATCGGAAGATCTTCTTACAGAATGAACTAAATATTGTCCTATGTAAAGTGTATGCGATTTACTGGTAACTTTTCACTGACGTTGAGTATACATTAATCCTGCTCTACCAACACCACTTATGGCCTTAAGGTATGTTTCATAACCAGTTTAGCTTAACTATATTAAGTGACCAGAATTTGTTTTCGTTACGAAACATAGACACGTGTGTAAAGATATGTACATGCAAAGTTAATATTTCAGCTTCATAAATACTTTAAATCCAAGGTGTATCCTGTGCTTTTATAAAACTGTATTTTCAAAATGTTGATTAATCAACATTTTATATTTCTCTCCAAGCCTGTAACTTCTCGTTGTCAGAAGAATATCAGCCATGAAACAATGCAAACTAAATTGAAATAGTAATGTTAGCTTATTGCATAAATTTTTCATTACTGATTGAACATTTTAAAACATATTTTAAAAAGTAAAATGGTGAAAAACAAAGTTAGTTCTAGCTTTTAAACTCTCAGATGTTGTATTTACATGTATCTTGCTGATAAATGTTAAAATGCCAACATTTGTTGGCATTTTAACATTTATAATCATGATAAACTTCGTGCTCAGTTGAGTTGAGCGTGAAAAAGTTTTATAACCTCGGGGCTTGGTTTTGTTTTACCTTCTTGTAAAAATACAAACCTAAACGTTGTTATATTATCAAGTTTCAAATGTTTTACCCTTTTCTTATATAACCAAGAACTATCGTGCTATTGTATGATTTTTTTAATGTGCATATTCAAATCAGGTGACCTCTGCAAAAGCCAAGTAATTGGGATCAACAGTTTATACCTTCAGCTTGTGAATCTGTTACAATCGTGGCACTCGACTTGCTGGCATTTATGGGAAAATAGCAGATTGATACATGTACACTGCATAAAATAAGTGTAAGTTAACACCAACAATAGTGAGATGCCACCCCTTTTTGTGTAAACTTAAACTTACTTTCATACTAAACCAACTCAACTCGAGGCAAACGTTTCTGCAGTGATAAAACATGTCTACGTCTATTATTATAATAATTCATCGGATTAATACCACCAAACGGAATATAGCTCTTAAAGCAGTCGAAAAGCTACATCAAAAGCAATGACAGTTTAGCTATTAAGTTACACTTTTTACATTGTAGGCAGCTCATGAAGAGTTACAACATTCATGAGTAATTATTGTCAATTACTGTCGTGCCAACCAAGAGTGACAGTGACGTAATATTTTGTTTACAATTGTTTAGTAAAAAATTAACTTGTATAGTGCAAATCATGTTTACTGTCGTCGCCCTGGGCCCGGTCACCTGTTAAACTAACGGTACTGGGAGCCAACTCACGACAGTAAGCAAGAAACGGATTATACAACCCACTTGAGCTAACGCGAATCGACAGATCAATTGTGTATTAAACCTATCCTGCGGATAGGAATAATACACAAGTGATCAATCGATTATAAGTCCCTCATGACTTTGTAAACAAAACATGTCGTCACCGTCACTCTTGTCTGGCACAACAGTAGTAACAGTAATGTTAAAGTTACCCCAGATAAACAAAGTAGCATACAATAGTCCTTGCCCGAGCCCACCGACAGCCCTGATGGTAAGATACACGTATATATTTGGCAGCCATACTAACGCTATAGCGGCACTCGCCACTAAAATCATTTGAGCAAGATACATTGGTCTACGTCCATATCTGAAAACAAATACATGTAAGTAAGTAAGGGTGCAAAAGATCAGGAATCGATACAATCAAGTACCACACCTGACCCAGGATACCAATGGGAAAGTGACAAACTCACAGTTAGACACCACAAACGAGAGCCAAGAGGTCAGCCCTTTCCCAGCAGGTGACCACAAAGCACACATAAACAGACGCGCACAAAGACACAGCAAACACAAGACAGAACAAAAACATAAAAGATCCACAAAAGAAGTTCCGCCTTGGAACGGTCAGTAAAATATTTTACTGGAGGACTTAAACCGGTTTAACGACGCCAACCTCACCCCTAATTCAGATGTGGATCAAGACACATAGATGTTTGGTTTGCATGAAAGACCCCTAAATTATCAATGCATCATCTCCTAAAACATATAAATCAAGATATACATGTAACAAGGAGATAAAGCAAAGATAAGGACTCAACAGTAAATAAAACTGAATACCGGACCAAAAGAAATCCAACAGGTAAACCCCGGTGAGCTCGACAAACAGCCAAAGCATCAGGCCCCTACCATCTCATCAATAGATAAGTTTTTAAGTCGGAACCATCATAGAGTCTGAAGTCCGACCCACCGGCGTGCAATTAAAGATGAAAGCAAAATTGCCAACCGTGATTGGGTTGACCACCAAGCATGCAGTCTGTTGCAATACATCAATGTTATAGCCAATCTGTCTATAATGGGAAATTATTTTAATGAACTGCGCTGAAAAATTATTAGAGCCAACAATCCTAACCATAGAAATCAGGTTCCGAAGTCAATATTCTGCTCTCGTGACATTACTATCTAATAGAACTTTCCGAACCACGCCCAAAATGTTACATGATAGTGTATAAGAGATCATGACCAATGCAAAGACTCAGCACGTGGCACAGCCCCACAAGCGAAATCGCACGTGCTCAGTCTCACTATGGTTATAGCTATGCTGTTAGTTGACGACAAAATAAATAAAATAGTTGAAAACTACATCGTTTAGATAATAAAAAAGCATCCGAACGGCTATTTCGTGGATGGCTCAACCCCGAGTGTGCCCATCGAATTTCAGAGCAGATTGTAGGTTCAAATACATAATTATACATTCACGTCAACCAAACGGTCAGATGCGCAACCGCTGGTTGAGCGAGAAAAACAATTTGAGTGTCGTCCGGTTGAGATTTCGAGGAGCTAAAAAGGTAAACAAATGTTGCATGTTCTGTATATTATAATTAATATTTTTTGTCCTAGGAAAAGAATCAAAAATCGGGGAATGTAATGCAACCTCTTACAGGTTCTTACGTTTATGGTGTAAATAGGAGGTCAGAGAATTTTCTCCTTTAGTCAGATTTACTTTTTGCGTGAGGAAGGTGTACCAGAAGCAGATATAAATGTGTATAATTCGTGTTGTTTTGGGCTGTGTATACAATTTTATGATGTGCTCGAAGGCTATATATACAGGCTTGATCAAGACTGAGATCGGCAACTGGAATTCAGATGGTTATTTTCATCGAGCTTGTGCAATATGCGAAAAATCTTGGTGGAAAGTCCCAGGAAAATCTGGTTGAGCATCAGATAATAAAAAATGATAAGAAAATTTAATAGCATCATATGTAACAGACTGAATGAGTTATCTTGACTATGGGGTGCGAAAATACAATATTGACAATACGAATCTAGAAATAGAGGTTTCATGCGTTTACTTACATGGGCCCGGAATTACAATGCCTCCTTAAAGTTAAGGAAAACTTAACTTAAGTATTGGTTTTTCAAGATGCGAAAAATAACATTTCAAAATGATCAAAATCAAAATTGTTTCATTTTTTCTGAAGATCAAAATGATATCTTTGACCACAAATACCGCATCGATCCAGGCAAGTTATTAACAATTTAATATAGCATGTCGAAATATCAATACTTAACTTAAGTCGTGCTTAACTTTAAGGAGGCATTGTAATTCCGGGCCATGGTCTCTAACTATAATATTTTGACACACATAGATGCACCAGCCCGACTGGCTCATTTACGCGTTACACATCATCCTTTTGAAATAGAAACATTTAAATGGCATTACTCAGAGGTGGTGGTACATCTTAGCTGTCTAGTTTTGGACCTGACTGTTTATTTACTTCAATACTATGAGAACGCAAACAGCAAATTCTCGGGCATGACTGCGCAGTCGAACTCGTGCCATCGCTGGTCTTGATATGCGAGAAGTACCGCTTATTATGCGCAAGTTTTATCGATAGACAATAGTACAGAATCCACTTTAGTGGACTTACTGTCCTGCCAGCCAAGAGTGACAGTGATGTCATGTTTTGTTTACAACGTTATCAGGGACTAAGAATCGATATACATGTATCACTTGTGTATTGATATGATCAATACACAAGTGATATATCGATTCGCGTTAGCTCAAGTGATGTGTACAAGTTAATGTTTTACATGTACTTAACAATTGTAAAACAGAACATACGTCGCTGTCACTCTTGGTTGGCACGACAGTAGTTCAACTGGCTTGTGAAGATGGTTTAATTGTGGAAACTTGCAACATACCTGTCCGAAATGGGCCCCATGATAAGAAGTCCAACAAATGAGCCGACACTGTTAGCGGTTTGTCCATGTGCCTTGTAAATTGTCTTTGTACAAGCCAAATCAAGCTGAAAACATACAGTAGCATTATCTAGGGAGTTTGCTAGCCTCGTTTTGAACATTTTGAACATTAATTGTGCTCGTCGGTGCATGTTGTTTTAGTTGGGGATGCTTTTGGAAGATTATCTGTATCCAAGGTTGAACCAATTCTAAATAGAGGATATGAGTGATTGAAAGGAAACTACGATAGCACAATCCATCAACGCATCAGTTTGTTTGAGATTTGTTTAAAAGTCACACCATCCGTCTGTTTGCAACACAGTCAAAGTTTAAAAATAGTTCTCGGTTACGCTTTAGATGACTTATTTGTGTGAAGGCCTGTTTGCTAGAGCAGTATCACATACACCGATTGCCTATAAATCAAGGAATTCATACACGTTGCACAATATAACTTGGAAAATCAACATCAGTGTCCTGTTCATAAGACTGATCCAATTAGTACTTTCTTTAACACTTCTATCCATACATATGGGAAACATAGTATAATGCAGCGATGGAAGTTTATCCCATTTGTGGTTATTTTAATTGTACGACGGTGGGCCAGGCAGGCGTTATACTCAATGCCAACCATGACATAAGCTTTAATGTGATGGTTCTGTTGCAGCAACTCGGCCCGATCAGTAGTCTTTTTCTCTCTGTTATAATACATTGAACACGTTGTTGTGTGGATGGTTTGGGCTTGGTCCTAGTGTTATGATACGGTTAGTTGTGCCCAGTCATCTCGCTGAGAAATAGAGTGCTGGGTATATTACTTTAATTGTGTTATTAATTTTACATGAATAACTTTGATTGTATGAGTTTTAATATCCCATTTTCAGATTGCCATGGGTTGGTCTGTGATTGCAGCAGCCCATTTTCATATATACCCATTCTCTGTCCACGCCACTTATAGATAGAATTTTACAGCAATAACTCGGATTTTGTTAAAGTTAGTTATGTGACCTGTGCACAGCAGGAGCACACAAGGTGTTTCTTCTTTAATATTTCGTGCTCTGCTATCAAGTGGGGGTATTATAACTTGTCTTAGCCGTCCAATCGGCAATTTGTTGATGCAATAAGTACCAAAAAGTATGTGCTGGCTAAAACATTTCATAAACGTTACGTTTTTCTTCTGTATGTTTTGCGTTTGTTCTTAAAAAATTTGGTTGACATGAGCCTTGGTCTTAACTGTCAAATAGTCTTCATGCAGCTGCAGACACATTCAATTATACCATCCATCCAACCGGTGAAAAGTTGTTTTTTAAATAAACAATCTTACAGTTCTGTTTGTATAATCAGAGGGATGGTAATGAAAGTAATAGATATCTGAGCAGGTTTATTAACTTTGCTGGTCTTAACTCATCGTAAAATTAGTTGGCAGTTTTTTACCCTTAAAGGGGACGGCAACCCTGATGATTACTATGTTTTATATGAAAGATCTTAATAAACCATGAATTCTGATACCAGTTTCATCTAAATCGGTTAAAAAATGTGGAAGTTGTAGGCGTTTGAATATTTGCAAATGGACTGTAATGGAAGCGGCCATATTGTAGACTAAGTTTGCAACTTGTAAACACACATGGTAGGTAGCATCGGCTAGGTGGTGTAGCATGAGATAGCCCTTGCATGGTGTCACAGCACTAAAATGACACGACCAGCTTATCTCTCCGCGAGCGGAGATGGCGAGAGGCTGGCCCTGTCATTTGATATATCATCACCTTCGTTTTTGAAACAGCTACTGGAATTTCGCTTTCAAATGGCTCCTGTGCGTCAACAACCACTGAGTTAAGTGCTGAAAGACGGCAAACTTTTTTAAAAGCTTAAACTTGGTGTAAAAGGGTTAATACTCACCTCTGTAACAACTGTATCAGCGCGTGATGACTGATCATATACCCATTTATGGCAGGTGATTTTCTGAGTATCGTTGTCACGTGGCTGGTTGGTTATGTTGTAGATATCACATGTTGACATGGAGTCAGGATAGCCGGGGATATATTCCTGGATTAGGGCTTGATGTTCGCTGTTTTGTATTTCGTACGTGTCATTTTGCAAATTAGGTATAGCGCATCTGGAAAATATATATACACATCTTCAAAAAGGGAAATCAAAGATACCGAAATTTGCAAATGTTTTATGTCTTTCCGTATTAGTTCACATAAATTAGAAATAGAAAGAGGTAGGTACAAAAAGTTTTATGTAAAAGATAAAGTATGTAACACTGGAGCCGTTGAAGTTGAGCAACATTAACTGTTTAATTGCAGTGCTTATCATTCACTACCGTATCGTTTTATAGAGAAGGTGCAGAAGTCACGCAAAAACTTATCAAATTTATCACAGAACTCCGAACTTATTTGTCGAATGAATAATGAGTCAGACGACATTATTAATTTATTCTCTATATATATCTATGTGTATTAAACATGCAGAAATTGCCCATGATTGGATTAATAAAATATTCTATTCTATTCTATTCACAGGGGTCAGTCCAGCTTAATAATAAGTACCCTGAAACACTTTGTGGCATACTATATATACTGGACAGGCTCCATATTACATGGCGATTGTATGACTTCCTTGCACATACTCTCAAGGACTGCAACGTATTGTGTTTTAATGGTCGCCTTTGCTTTCGATTTATTCTTAATACTAACCTCGTGCGAAGAGAGAGAGAGAGAGAGAGAGAGAGAGAGAGAGAGAGAGAGATCTAAATTGTAAATCAAAGCCAGTCTTTAGTTTTAGGTAACATAATCAGCTAACTTTGGTATACAAGAGGGCACCAGCCTACGCAAGCTGGCGTGGCGCCTCCCTAAAATAACGTTTGCTTGTAAATGGTGTAAACCCCCCTCAGAAGGGAGGAGAATGACCGTAAAAATTATTTCATGATCAATCTCCACAAAATTATGAAACCGGGCCGCGATCAAACTCGCGACCCCCTCATATCACAGGCTCCAGATGGGCTATGGTTGAAAATAACGAACATATTTTTGGCCCAGCTAGAAGGGGATTTAAGTTGTCTACTTCTGGCAAAATCTAAATTATCTTGGCTATCTTGAGGAACACATATATACATCTATGTTGGGATGGGGAGGGGGTAGCATAGTGTTTTACAAACACCTGTCTAGTTTATAATTATTGCATTTTATAAATTAAATAAACGGGGTTGGAGCTGCGGGTTAGTTACGTCATACTTCATACTAAATATCAAGGCTCTATGTCTTATGGTTTCAGATAAGATCTTTATGCTTTCTCTATATAATATTACATGTTGATAAGTGACCCTCGTGGTGGGGTCATTTTTAGCACCGGGGCTTTAATTTGAATATACTTGGTAGATGTCCAATAGGAGATACAACATACCAAACATCAAGTTGAATTTGCTCTTTTGTGAAATCGCTGATGGAATGATGTTTTGAATGCCATGGTAACATGAATTTGGATAATTTATTTGTTATTTTGATTTTGGTGTTCATAATCAGGTGCTGGTTATATAATATGTGCATAAATAATCAAATCAATTTAATCCTTTGCTTCAAGGAGATATTTTGCTTTGAATATGCTCTTTTTTGTAATATCAGTGACTATCTGATGCTTTGGTTGCCATGGTTTACTTATATTTAAATATTTGCATTATTTTTTGTTAGCAGACGTGGACTTCCCATAATGTGTATACATTATCTATATTTCTGTTTGCAGAAGCAAGATTATTTGCTTTGAAATTGCAATAGTTTGTAAAATCTCTGACTGTCAGATAGTTCCGTTGCCATGGAAACAAAAATTATAAACATTTTGAGTTTTTCTTTCGTAGTTTTTGTAAATCAGACGTGGGTTATTTAGGCACAATACACCTTTGCTTTAAAAAGATATTTAGATTAGACAACGTTCAAGTTTAAGTTTTCAGAAAATTGTTTTCATGGTTACACATTTGTTGCTAAGCAACACAATACAAATGGCATATTTCATTTTTCACTAAAGTTTTGAATACAACTTATGTGCTCCTCTAAATAGAGCTAGTAATAAATGTAATAAAAAGAAAACTCATATCACAAAAGTCAGCCTATAAAGCGTCAATGTCACAATTTTCCATGGGCAACTCTCCGCCAATCTCCAGGAAATCTTAATTTCCTATTTCCATGGCAACCACTGTCTGGATAATGAATGCTTTGTTTTTGAAAGTTATTCAACAAGTCTGATTAAATGGTAAAATTATTCATTTCTATGACTAGACACTTCTGGCCATCTGCATGTTTATTAGGGAGAATGCTAGTTAATTATGTTCTGTCACAACTACGTTTTGTTTCATTTGTTTCTTTTTGTTTTTGTAAAATATTTTTGTACTTTGTACATTGCCAACATTATTGTTAATGTGTAATGCACCCTCAGTATGCTAACGTTGTTGAGGCGATATTGAGTCGGTGCTGAATAGATGTAGATACGTTAAATCAGCTTTGATTCAATGTAACTGGGCGGTGTGGGCCCACTGGTGAGTCAGTTTCGCTTCTTAAAAGGGTATCCTTTTGATGCAAAGCATGCACCAAAGAACTGAAACTAGAGTGTGCATATTATCTGGGGCAGACTAGCTAGTTTCGGCCATTTAGGCCTCATCAGTGACCTTCTAATAGGTTGAAAGTTCCACAATGAAACCCATGATCCCAAAGGACAAGAAAATAAAATCGACACTATAGTGTCTAAAGTAACTTCATATACAACTAATAACTACCCTTGCAAATAAGCATGTGCCTAACAGGTTAATAAATACACGCAAAACTGACCCCGCCTGGTTAACAACACACGTCAAGAAACTCATAAGGAAAAAGAAAAGACTATATGACAAATACAAGAAATCTAATAATATTAACCACTTTGAAACATATAAACAGTTTAAAAATCTAGTAACAAGCGAAATTCGTAAATCAAAAAAAGAAGTATTAAATAAGTTAATTGAAAATTTGGCAAGTCCGAACACCAAACAGAATAACTGGTGGAAAACATTAAAACACTTTATTAAACCTGAGCAGGCTGATTTCATACCACCATTGAACAAGAATGGACAGATCTTCACTGAGGATAAGGATAAAGCAAATATCTTGAACACTTTTTTCACTGAGCAAACTCTGTTAGACGAAAGTCAAGCAACCCTTCCTCAAACAGTGACTTATACAACATACAAACTAGACTCTATCATTATTACACCTGAAGAGGTCAGAGACACATTAAAATCACTTCCTACTGGCAAAGCTGCTGGACCTGATCTTATAAATAATCGACTTCTCATAGAATTTGCTCAACCACTTGCTCTTCCTCTCTCTGATCTTTTTAACTTCTCTCTAAGTTCTGGAAGTGTGCCACATATTTGGAAACAGGCTAATGTTACACCAATCCATAAGAAAAATGACCCATCTGATGTGTCCAATTACAGGCCAATCTCTCTTCTAAGTACAGTCAGCAAAGTTTTGGAAAAAATTGTGCATAAATACCTTTTCAACTTCTTTCGAGACACCCTTTCAATCCAGTTTTGTCCCAGGTGATTCTACTGTAAATCAGTTAATAGATATTTACAACACATTCTGTAAAGCTCTCGATGAGGGTAAGGAAGTTCGCGCCATATTCTGTGATATAAGTAAAGCTTTTGATAGAGTTTGGCATAAAGGTCTTCTTTTTAAACTCAAATCTGCAGGTGTTTCTGGATCGTTGCTGACTTGGTTCTCTGATTATCTAACTGACAGGAAACAACGGGTTGTTTTGCCTGGTGTAAATTCTTCTTGGACTTCAGTTAAAGCTGGAGTTCCTCAAGGCTCTATTCTTGGACCTCTCCTGTTTCTCTTATATATTAATGACATTGTTGTAGACATTAACTCATCTATTAGGCTTTTTGCTGACGATACTAGCTTGTATATCATTGTTGATGACCCCATACAGGCTGCTGAACAGTTAAATTTGGATCTGGCGAAAATCCATCGCTGGGCAGAAAAATGGCTAGTGACATTTAATCCTATAAAATCAGAGTGTATCCTCCTCTCTAGGAAATGTAATAAACCATATCATCCTCCAGTTCTGTTGAATCAAACCCAAATTGCCGAAGTCAACTCTCATAAGCACCTTGGTATCATCTTTTCAAATGATTGCACTTGGCATGAACATCTTGAACTAGTCAAATCCAAAGCATGGAAGCGAATCAATACAATGCGTAAACTAAAATTTCAACTAGACAGGAAATCTCTTCAGACTATCTACTTCTCCTTTATACGTCCACTTCTAGAATATGCTGACGTTGTGTGGAATAATTGCACACAATATGAATCAAATGAATTAGACAAAATCCAAAATGAAGCTGCTAGAATAGTTACTGGTGCAACTAAGTTAGCCTCCATCGATTCTCTACATACGGAAACAGGTTGGGAAACACTGGGATCGAGAAGGAAAACTCATAAGCTAACAATGTTTTATAAAATGAAAAATGGACTTTGCCCTGATTATCTTGCGTCTCTTGTGCCTGCTACTGTTGGCAGTGTGTCAACATACCCTTTACGTAACTCTTCAGATCTACAAACATTGCATACAAATTCTCGTCTTTACTATACATCTTTCTTGCCCTCTGCTGTCCGCGATTGGAATGAACTTCCAGAGCAAACTCGCAATTCTCCAAGCCTTAACATCTTCAAAAACAGACTGAATCCTAACTTGATCACACCACCCCGATACTATAACACGGGTAAAAGACTTGGTCAAATCTATCATGCTAGACTAAGAACTGCATGCAGTCCTCTCCGTCAACACCTGCATTCAAAAAATATAGTTGATAGTCCCTATTGTACTTGTGGTGATATAGAAGATACTCATCATTTCTTATTTGTATGTCATCAGTTCACAGACCTTAGACGAGACTTAATAAACTCAGTGTCTGATATCTGTCAACCTAATCTTAACGTTCTACTCTGTGGTGATATATCACTAACTTTTGATCAAAACAAGCAGATATTTGAAGCAGTACAAGAATTTATAATTAAGTCAAAACGCTTTGAATATACATATTAATGTTCCAATAAACCATTGCATTTGTATGAAACATACCTCAATGTCTGCAGTAATAGTACCATTTAAAATACGTTTGTGTATACATATAGCGATGCTCAAATATCACACCACATTTGCAAAAATCATATCACAATGTCCTCAACAATATCATATTATTCAAAATACTGGTACATTCACAATTAGTTGGTTTGACGACTATTCTGCAAGCTGGGTACATAGAGGCAATGACCATAACCCCCCTACCCCCTTAGAATTACTCATCTCCAACCCCCGTGGAGACAACAAAGATAACTGTAATTTGTAAAATATTCATTCCCCTTCGCAAAAGTCGAAATTCATGCTTTGTATTAAACAGCAGTTTTGACATTACAATATATACATCTAAACCTGGATAATTCCAGATCGAATTATCCAGTTTTTGCTGTATTGTCTTTACATTCTAATGTCAATTCAAGTCATACGTCTATTGTATTTCTAATATTGAATAGCTGGGAAACAGATTTACAAAAGTCAATAGACTTTCTTCTGAATCCCTTTTTTGTATTTCGAAATGATATGTATGTGAAGTTATTGTATTATATGTACACATGTTGTTATACAAAAATGAAATAAAAGTTTAAACTAACTGATTTTGTGAACGACAATTGATTTTCTTTATAGGTGTTGTATCATTGCAAACTATCTCGGAATAGAGATTCACAAATATCTTTGACTCTCTTCTGAACCTCTTTTTATAATTAAATTCATATATAAGCTGTAATTGTACATACAGTTTACGAATAATATATGTTTAAACAATAATGGCCTAATGTATCAACGTTTTATGATCTAACATTTACTCAGTAATTCTGCAGAGATTAAACCATAATAAAATTTGATCAGCTACTATACCGAGTACGATCCTGCTAAGTTATTTTTAGATTTTATTGCTTCAGCTAATCGGTTACAGTGCATCGCCAAGTGGATTCAACAAACACTACCCTTCTACTAAACTGACAGTTATGCAATCAAAAAGTAAGTGAGTATGACCAGGTAAAACAACACTCACATACTACAGACCAACACATGGCACCGCAAGGAAGGGGCAAATAATGATAACAGCGACATAACATTCAGAACACAACAAAGGGTAAAGCAACCAGCTCTCTCTTCCCGAGCGAGATGAATGCAAAAGTAGAGAGGACACAGAATACTGTACAACATAACAAAGACCTAACACTAAACCCTAACAAACAATGGGAGCAACAACAATCAATGAATAAACAACAGCAGAACCACCGCCTTAGAACGGACAGCAGTCGAAACCACAGCGGGACTTAACTAAATTTTACTGGCCGAATCCTCACCCCAGATTCTGCTGTTATAACAAACGCAAAATTAGTATAGCTCACATGGAGGCTTCCTAAGTTATGAAATGCATCATCAAAGGGAAACAACCGAAATCAATTAACAAGCTGTGGCGAAGAAAAGGGTTCTCAATACACAGATTATCAAAGATGTTGAGCCACGGCGGGCCCAGCTTTAGACAAACATCAACATCGTTCAATGTTTTAATAAGTTGCTGATGTTTTCTGTTTTTGTTACTGCGTCCATCTAATGTTTCAAGGACGTAGTAAGAACGTGGCTGAGTGCGAAAGGGGTATTATTAGTATGATAAATACAACACAGGAGAGTGCCAAAGCAAGAAACATCTGTATTTTTCAGCATTTAAGTTTTTATTAGCAAATGAGATTCCATGTTCAGCTGAGTTGAACATAAAAAAACGTTTTAAAACTTCGGAGCCATATCTGGTCAAGAAGAGATATTTTCTTGTGATTATACTAATGAGCCGCGGCATGAGATTTCCAACAATTTGACATTTTGACAAGTGTAGACTCGGATGAGCCTTTGCAGCCTCCTTTTAAGCTTAGAAATCCAAATGGTGCTCAGTCAGTAGCCTAACAATCATAGAAGACTCAAGGGACCAGCAAAGGCTCTGATCAGACTGCGCGTATGCGCAGGCTGATCTGAGGCTTTGCTGGTCGCATATAACACATTGTTGGAAATCTCATGCACTGGCTCACTTAAAAACGTGTTACTATATTAACATACAAGAAATTATGGCTTAAAGCATTGTAACTGCATACTGATGCGTGCCTCTTGCTAGTGGCATCTGTTGTTGGCTTTTGCTCACAGCTCGTACCAAGACAAGGCCCATAAAACGTCGGGTCTGATCTAGATCCAAACTACTTGACACTCTGATGGTATTCCTGAAAACCATTCTTGAAATCAGCAGACATCAAAAAGTCATGAAAAATTCTTACCACATCGCATCGATTTGGCCATAACACTGCAAGCTGCTGTCGAAAAAATATCTAATTATGCAGCACACTCTTTTTTTTTTGTAATTCATCAATTTAAAGGCAGTTTCTCTTTAAAATATGAGGGATACTCCAAAAGTGCTGATATTTATCTTGTGGCTTTGTCCAGATACATGTTTGAGATGCATACTATGCGCCATCAGAAAAACTAATTTACCTTTATTATCTTCGCTGTATTATTTTTTGTTTAATAATTACAGCATATTATATTTCGCCCACTCCATACCACTGACCTGTTTTCATGTTATAGAAATATAATAATATTTGAATCTGAATACGTCAAAGCTGGCATGCTTAAGACCACTAAATAAATCTGCATTGTATTTTTTACTTTTTGTTATTTATACAACGTCAATTCAAAATTTAATGCAATTCTTATGACGTCATAGAAATTGGCAACTACGTCAATTTGAATACATTGCAGAATTTTCATTTCCGAGAATATTCTATTTTTGTCTATCAAGTTGGACAAAAAATGCCGAACCTAATATCGGCAAAATATTTAAGACCAATACAAATGTATTATTATTTTAATCTGAATTGGATTTTTGCACCAAAAACTATTTCAAAATTGATATCTATTTCAGACGGATGCTTTGTGCTCAATTTTATCCAATATTGCACCATTTAACGATTTAGTGCACCTTTAGACAATTGATAGGGTTTTATTTTTAGATATACACATGCAAATTGGTGTACCTCCGAAAATTGACCTAATTTGTAGACTCGTTTTAATTCCCTTATGTGAGTTACTAACAGTCTCCGACGATACCGGCTGTTCATATTTGCTTCAGACAAAAGTCAGTTCATCTAAGTTTGCCTCAAAAGTGTTTTACCTATAATACAGCTGTTGTTACGGCAGTAAACTTCAAGTGCCCCAAAACTTGATTATAGCTGATAGTTATGTAGCCATACATTCAAGGGCCTGGAAAACCCAGATCGCCATATGTACAGGGCATATTGGTTTACGGGTGAAGATTGCACTGAACAGCCATGAAAACGATTTGCTGAGACTGCTCTTTTTCTGAATTGTGAGGTCTCTAATTTGCACAGGCTGCTTGATAGGTCAGTACATTGAGTCGGGGTAGATTTCTGGTCGCTCCATTAATTTACATAAACTTTACAGAGCGTGCTACACTTTTCAGCATATTGCATAGCTGGTTACAGAGATATCGCGCCAGGATCAGAAATTTCGGAACATCCTTCGTACATTCCCAAAACCTAGTCTCATTTTTTAACATGTTTAAAATTTGGAATCACTCTGAAAGGAAAACGTTGGCTGTGGTAAATACCTGTGATTAGGTGTCGTCAATATGAAAACTGGTGACATATTCTGCATTGCTATAAAAATCGTCGGCAAACACAAAGCAACAAAAACTACTTTCTGAAACGTCCCGAAATCTCCGATAACGCCAAAAATGTCGTCAAATTTCATATTGTAGCTTTAATGAGGAATCGCACTGTCCAATATAATATGGTCCTGCGAAGAAACTGAACAAAATGTTTTAATCATGTTAATGGAATGGCCACGTAAATATTAATTAATTCCTGTGCATCCGAACCTAATTTTAAACCAGTCCATGTAATATTGGCTCTTATAGCTGCTACTGGTCGCTAGAAAACCTGATTTTGTTTCGTGCGAACAACAAAAGCGCAGATCAGCCTGCGCATCCGCACAGTCTGATCAGCGCCTTTGTTATTCGTAATCCGGAAATGATATTCGCTACCCTTGATGCATACAAATTTTAAAAATTTAGATAGTCTCTGTAGCTAAGTTGGTTTGTGTCTTACTCAGTCGGTAACCCCTAAACAGGCCCCAAGGTTATAAAACTTTTATCATGCTCAACTCAACTGAGCATGAACTTTGAACTGCTCATAAAACTATAATGATGAAAAATGATGACTTTTCTCACTTTCAAACTCTCAGTTGTTGTATTTATCATGCCCATACAGGTAAATTTATGAGCATGATAAATTTCGTGCTCAGTTGAGTTGAGTATGAATTTTTTATAACCTCGAGGCCAGAATATTTCGCGACCGTAGACCCAGTTTGTGTCGGTTCTCTCTCTTTGCATGACCACTGGGTAATTTTGCACGCTATTTGTCGTCTGCTGATTTTTTTTTCCAAAGCCATTTAAAAATATTTCAGGAATACTATCTGAGTATCAAACAGACTGAATCCAGATCACGGTCGATGCTTTATCAGCAGACGGCACTTGGAGGCAAAGAGTTAAAAGTGCATGCGCAACAATCTAGCGGGGGTATACAGTAAAACCTGTGTAAACGGACACTCTCAAAAAGACTGAAAAGTTGTTTTCAAGACCGATTATCGCTTAATGCAGGTCAAATGCATTGCAGAATGCTCCATGGGGAGCATTCTGCAATACTTTTGACCTTCATTACGGTGTCACTTGTCATTAAGAATTTTGTGTTGTCTATTTTTGAGTGACCGTTATACACAGCTTTTACTGTAGAGGTTTTAGATTTGGTCCGATTCTTCATCTATCATCGAGAGAGAAGGCTCCGGTGCACAAGTTCGACTGAGCATTTGCTGTTCGTCTGTATGATACTGATTAAAATCCCATGAGATTGCTCTCCTCCCCCTCTCTCTCTCTTTCTCTTTCTCTCTCTCTCTCTCTCTCTCTCTGCAACAGCAGTCATAGGAAAAGGTTTGTTTTAGACACATGATATTCCTCAAAATCAAGTGCATGTACAGTGTACACATAAGGACAGAATACTTACATGTACAGGATGTTCAATCATGCTTTGTTTATAAATCATCTTAGCATTGTATATGGGCGAAAGGACCTTATGAACACACCGTGGCTCAGATATATAGGTTGTAGACTTTGTTGATAAAATTACTGAGGAGTCAACAAACACTGCTGAGCTTTGTCGTTATCTGTGCAATTCTTTAAATGCACATTCGCTTCTTTCTGTCCAGCAGAGTTAGAGGAGACCTACATGCGAAAGTGTTTTATTGAAGTTTGCATCAAACTACCTTAACCAAAAGCTAATGTGAGCTTATAGTTCAACCCGTATAAGCATAGCGTCCTTTTTGAGCGACATAGGCGAACCGTGCATAACCAGATTTAGTTTTTGTTACCTGCGTCGCTTTAGCGAAGGCAGGTCTAGTAGTGGGTCCACTCCGTCCGTCCGTCTGTCTGTTCGATCGCTCGTCCGTTCGTCTGTCCGTCCGTCTGCAACACTTTTGGGGTGCCTAGTTTGTGTAATCTGTAACTCCAACAGTTTTCATTCCTTTATATTCAAACTTTGCCTAATGATTGTTCATACATTGAAGATGTGCACCTCGTATTTTGTGCACATTTGATAAATTTTTTACGGGTGTTGAACTTAGACATTTTCCATAGGTAACGCATAGTGGGTGTCAGGTTTGTGTAATCTGTAACTCAAATAGTTTTCATTCCTTTATATTCAAACTTTGCATAATGACTGTTCAATCAATGAAGATGTGCACCTTTTATTTTGTGCACATTTTATAGATATTTTAACATTTTTACTGGTGTTGAACTTAGACATTTTTTTCATCCGAAATGCAGAGGGGGTGTCTGGTTTGTGTTATCTGTAACTCCAACAGTTTTCATTCCTTTATATTCAACTTTGCGCAATGATTGTTCATACATTGAAGTTGTGCACCATCTATTTTGTATACATTTTATGTCTTTTTAGCTCACCTGAGCCGAAGGCTCCGAGGTGAGTAATTAGTATACCAGTGACGCCGGCGTCCGTCCGTCGTCTGTCCGTCAACATTTAAAAACATCTTCTCCTTTGAAACCACTGGGCCATTTGAACTCAAAGTTCATATGGAGACGCCTTAGAATAAGGAAAAGAATGTTTGTTCAAATGGTCCTCGTCACATGACCAAGATGGCCGCCATGCCCATATATGGTAAAAAACATTTAAAAATATTCTGCTCCAGAACCAGAAGGCCGATTACCTTGGGACTTAGTATGTAGCATCGGGGATGTGGGGCCTACCAAGTTTGTTCAAATGATGATCCTAGGTTAACCTTGACCTACTTTACATCAGGTAAAATATGCTTCCTAATGCATTTAAATGGGGAAATTTTTGAAAAGTTGATTTTTTCAAAACTACTGAAGCCAATGTCATGATTCTCACTTGATATGTTTAATCTAATGTGACAACGACTATTAATAAGTTCCAAAGGTCAAGGTTGACCTTTGACCTGCAGCCAAGCCGCTCATATTGGAGTCCCATCAATATAATAAAACATAGTTTTCTCAGAAACCATTGGGCCAATTGAACTCAAATTTCATTACGAAGACTCCTTACAATAAGTTAACTAAGATTTATACAAATTGCATTGGTCACTTGACCAAGATGGCCGACACATTCGTATATGGTAAAAACCCTTTAAAATCATCTTCTCCAGAACCAGGAGGCCGATGACCTTGGGACTTGGTAATAATATTTTGGATGTTGGGCCAAACAAGTTTGCTCAAATGATGATCCTAGGTTGACCTAGACTTAATTAACTTCTAGGACAAAGTTGCTTCCGATTCCATTTAAATGTGAAATTTTTTGAAAAGTTTTTTTTTTAATACTGTTGAAGCCAAAGACAATATTCTCACTTGATATGTTAAAGCTAATGAGACAATGGCTATAAACAAAGTTCAAGGTCAAGGCCACCACACCCATATATGTTAAAAACTCTTTAAATATCTTCTTCTCTGGAACCAAAGGGCCAATGGCCTTTGGACTTGGTATGTAGCATTGGGGATGTGGTCTCTACCAGGTTTACACAAATGATGAATTAGCTTGACTTACTTTATGGCAAGGTCAAATTTGATTCCTAAGGCATTTATGTGGCTCTAATTTTGAAATGTTCATTTTTAGCTCACCTTAGCCGAAGGCTCATTGGTGGGCTAATAGTATATAAGTGACTCCGGCGTCCGTCCGTCAACATTTTCAAACATCTTCTCCTATGAAACTACTGGGCCAATTGAACTCATATTTCATATGGAGATTCCTTAGAATAGGGATACGAAAGTTTGTTCAAATGGTCTTGGTCACATGACCAAGATGGCCGCCACGCCCATATATGGTAAAAACCCTTCAAAAATCTTCTTCTCCAGAACCAGAAGGCCGATGACCTTGGGGCTTGATATATAGCACTGAGGTTGTGGGTCTACCAAGTTTGTCCAATGATGATCCTAGGTTGACCTTGGCCTACTTAACATCAAGGTCAAATTTGCCTCCTAATTCAATTCAATGGGGACATTTCTGAAAAGTTGATTTTTTTGAAAACTGTGCAGGCTTTAGTCATTATTCTCACTCGATATGTTTAACCTAATGAGACAATGGCTATAAATAAGTTCCAAAGGTCAAGGTTGACCTTTGAGCTTTCAGCTTAGGTCGCTCATATTAGAGTCCCATCAATATATTGAAACATAGTTTTCTCACAAACCATTGGCCCAATTGAACTCAAATTTTATGTTAAGACTCCTTATGATAAGTTAGCCAAAATTAAAGCAAAATATTTGGTCACATGACCAAGATGACTGCCACGCCCATATATGGTAAAAACATTTAAAATCTTCTCTAGAACCAGAAGGCCGATGACCTTGGGACTTTGTATGTAGCATTGGGGATGTGTGGCCTACCAAGTTTGTTCAAATGATGACCCTTAGTTGACCTTGACCTAATTAACGTCCAGGTCAAATTTGCTTCCTAATGCATTTAAAAAGGGATTTGTTTTGAAAACTTCATTTTTTGAAAACTGTTGAGGCCAAAGTCATTATTCTCGCTTGATATGTTAAACCAAATGAGACAATGGCGATAAATAAGTTTCAAAGGTCAAGGTTGACCTTTAACTTTTCAGCCAAGGTCGCTCATATTGGAGTCCCCTCAACACATTAAAACATAGTTTTCTCAGAAACCACTCGGCCATTTAAACTCATATTTAATACAAAGACTCCTTATGATAAGTTAGCTAAAATTTATACCAATTGTACTGGTCACATGACCACGATGGCCACCATGCCCATATATAGTAAAAACCTTTTAAATATCTTCTTCGTTTGAACCAAAAGGTCAACGGCCTTGGGACTTGGTTTGCAGCATTGGGGATGTGGGCCCTACCAGATTTGCACAAATGATGAATCTAGGTTGACCTTGACCTACTTTATGGCAAGATCAAATTTGATTCCTAACGCATTTAATGCCATTTATATGGGAAAAATCTTGAAATGTTCATTTTTCTATAACTGTTCATAGAACTTGCAAGAAATGTTTGACCTAATGAGACAACGGTTATATATAAGTACCATATGTCAAGCTGACCTGTGACCTTTTATCCAAGGCCACTCATTTGGACTGTCATATACCTATCTAAACATCTTTTCCTCTGAATCACTGGGCTGTTTGATGGAGTATTCATTAGTTTGTTTTAGGTCACTTGACCAAAATGGCTGCAACCCCCATAAAACAAAATATGTTTCATTATAAGCCGTAGTTGATCTTGACCTATTTTAACATTATTAAGGGGATCAGGTGAGCGCTTCAGGACCGTCAGGTCGTCTAGTTTTCATTTTTGGCGGTCTTAAACTTAGAGTTTTTTTCTGTAAAATGCTTCGAGGGTGTCTGGTTTGTGTAATCTGTAACACCAAAAGTTTTCAATCCTTAATATTCAAACTTTGCAGAATTATTATTTATACATGGACACATGTGCACCTCGTATTTTGTGCACATTTGATAAATATTTTCTTATTTTTTTAGATCTGTTGAACTTAGATATTTTATCCATCCAAAAGGGGTGTCTGGTTTGTGTAATCTGTGACTCCAGCAGTTTTCATTCCTTAATTCTCAAACTTAATACGTTATGATTGTTCATTATTATGATTGCTCACACATTGAACATGTGTGCGCCCTATATTTTGTGCACATT
The DNA here is from genome assembly GCA_964019695.1 of Loripinus fragilis. Lineage (NCBI taxonomy): Eukaryota > Metazoa > Mollusca > Bivalvia > Lucinida > Lucinidae > Loripinus > Loripinus fragilis. The sequence goes on from OZ026517.1 coordinate 79,775,781, forward strand.
TGATAATATTTTTGGGATTGTTGAACTTAGACATTATTACGTCTACATCACCTTTGGAGTGCTTACATTGTTTATTTGTGTGCAATCTGCAATTCAAACCGATTCCGTTTCTTTATATTCAAACTTTGCATAATGATTGTTCACCCATTGAAGATGTGCACCGACGACGCAGGTCCAGAGCAGAGTTTGGTCTTGTTTTATTAATAATTATACAGTATTTAAAGAGGGTATATAATTAAATGAAATACTATTGTCGTGCCAACCAAGTGACTGTGACGTAATATTCTGTTTTCAATTGTTACGTAAAACATGAACTTGTACATTTTTCTTGAGCTAAGACGTATCAACAGATCACTTGTGTATTATGCTGCGGATAGGATTAATACACAAGTGATCTATCGATTATTTGTTCCTGATAACTTTGTAAACATAACATGACGTCACTGTCACTCTTCGCTGGTAGGACAGTAGTCTACCTCATGGCCTCTATACAGGTTAATGCAAACAAATCAGTACAGAGAACATATATACAAATTTACAATAAGCTGTCATGAGTAAAAGAAATAATCAACAAATGTTAAAGTCTAACATGTCTAAGCTTTCTCGTGCCGATATAACAGACATTACGCGTCTGATCAGTGTCTCCAGTGGTTCTATTAAAATTTGAATGGAAATTAAAAGTAAACTCTAACGACCCTTAAAACGGAAATGGACTGTTTCAATTGATCAGTATGGAAAATTCCACTCCGCTATATTGGAATACCCAGTGATTACGTTCATTCGTCCTCCGTCCATTATATAAATCTTTTCAAACATCTCCTAAATTGCTTAGTTTAAGGTGGATCCCTATCGGATCAGTTGAATGAAAGTTTACTCTGGTCATATGATTTACATGTACATTACCAGAATCGCTGGCATCTACTTTAACCTCATTTAAGCCGAATGAAACTGCCCTCTCTATCAATTGGCCCAGTCAATTCCGTTTGAAAGGTTGTTGGGTGATATTTTTCATTTTTATTCATATTTTAATAGAGCATTCTGTGAGCAAACAGTTGATACACCAGTAAAACGTCATTTAAATAATATTTCGCAGCTGGGCCGGTTGTGGCCCGCTTTTATACGCTTATATTGTTTTTGTGGGAAAACTGCAGTAAATTATTAGCAAAAGCTCAATAACTTGAAATCTTTTTTTCCAGATACGAAGTAGGGCGAAAGCTGACCTGAACTCAGTCAAGTTCCATATCATTAGTTACTTCTGCTATATTTCTACTTTTTCAAACACGAGCTGTTCCCATTAATGTAATAGACATTCACATAGAAAACGGGTTGAAAATCCATGTTCTACTAACTTTAAAGGATAAGTTTCTAGTAAAAACAAACGCATGATATATTTGGTATTATACATCTTCACAGCATGGTTTTGTGCTTGTCTGAAAAAAGTAAATAAAATCACCTGTTGGCTCAAAAATATGGAATCAATTTTGAAGTACATGTACCCTCCAATTTTAATATATTTCGATGGCTTCTGCAATTGTCTTTATGTACAAAAATGTATCAGCACAGAAATGTATGTCTCTGCATGTAACTGTTTGAGTCATTTTAACTTTTCCATCGTGCCAAAGAAAATACATTTACATGAAATCATTGCAAAAAGTGGGTGGGATAACAATATACATGTATATTTATTTTTTAAAACTTCCGTTTTAAGTTCATCTCATTCAAAACTAAGTTAAGTTTAAAGGGAGTGGACGTGTATTTCAGGGTTTACTGAAATTGCCATTTTGTCTGTTTGGCCAAACCCGGGGCACGTCCGTTGCAAATGTATTTATAAGAAGGAAAATGTTGTTTATTTACAGCGATCCTCACATTTGTTAGCAGGTCTCGTATGCAAAAAATTGCTAAGTCATGAGTCGTATAGTGTACATTTAATACAGGCAAATACCTAAAAATATTGGATTACAAAAATGACGTTGATTGGATGACCGAAAAGCTTGTACATGCCAGTGATTATAAAATGTAAACTACATTGTTTTCAATAAGATATCAAAATACTTGTTTCGAAATATTTCGGAGGAACATTGGTGGAGTAATCGACAAGCTTTAAGGTTTTGAGGCATTGATATTTCTTATTCTTTTACTGTTTATTTTGATACATTTTTTTTCCATTTTATTTTGTTAAGTTTGCAAATGATTGCTTCGTTTCTACTTATATATTAACCCACACTTCTAACGCAAAATGTTTTTGAGAGTTATCTAAAGCGCGGAACATGCAAATATCTAATATATCCATGCACATGTCTCTTCAGAAGGCTACGGGGACGAGGTCTCTGAGCGAGGCGTCCTATGGTGGATGTATACAGTGGTGCTCCGCCCATAGAGGGTGGTACAGTAGAACCGATTATTACATGTATTATTTCACCCTGGAAAAAAGCTGATGGTGCGCGTTTATCGACCGCTATTCCGGTGCTTGTGTAAAGGAAGCTGACCGTTTGTGTCGGGTGTCAGTCCTAGTTTGGGGTGGGGTATACTACTAAGCTAAAACCGTGTTATCAGAGGTAATCTGAACGCCCAGGACGACACCTATGGCGTTTTTGTATCCTGTATTTGTCCCGTTCAGAAACGCCCTCAATAGATTAAACTGCACGCGCTAGAACACAATTCTTGCACGGGAACAACATAATTGTCATGCTCACAACGGATAAATGGCAATCGAAAACGTTAATCCTATCGACAAACGTAGATCAAAATAGTTAGAAACAGAGTTTTTGATTTCTATTTGTCGCCCGACTGGCGACAAATGGTAAACGAGAACAGTTTCCGACAATTTTTGATTCGCGTTCGTCGATTGTTACAAGAATTTTCGACTGCCGCCTATCCGGTGTGATGATGTGGCCATCAAAGTCCCTCCGATCGTTTCCCGATCGAACCGGTTTGAAATGAATCGATCAGTTGAGTTTGTCGCCGCCAAATATAGCCCAATGATCTTGCACAGCTTGAACAGGCTCTGCTGTACGAGTAGAATAACCTGCCACCAAATGAGCCGCGGCATGAGATTTCCAACAATTTGACAAGTGTAGACTCGGACGAGCCTCTGCAGCCTTCTTTTAAGCTTAGAAGCTCCAAATGATGTCCAGTCATTAGCTTAACAATCATAGAATACTCAAGCGACTAGCAAAGGCTCTGATCAGACTGCGCGTATGCGCAGGCTGATCTGAGACTTTGCTGGTCGCACATACCACATTGTTGGAAATCTCATGCACTGGCTCAAATGTCATCCGCCAATACCGGTGTGGTCCGTGGGTCGGAGATGCATCGATGTAATTAATACAGCAGGCGGTCACACCTGTTCATTTTTTGGAGATACCTCACTGGTGCGCTTGTGCTAAGACTGACAAGGGATACAATGTTGTGCTTCCTTATTCTGTATTCTATTATGTAAAACATGTTACACTAGTTGAAATAGTAAAGATTAATCCAATTTGGCGTAAAAAATGTGAGTCCGGATTTTCTGACTTCATTAAGGCTGGCTTATGATAATATTATTATTTTACTAACCCTCATGTTGTGCCTTGGCGTCACAGAATACTAAGAATTGACAGTTTGCGAATGTAGTATGGGATAGTATGGGAGAATTGTTCCCAGTAAAGCTAGTAGAATAGTCTCCGGAACTACTAAATTAAAACAGTAATTCTTGCATAGAAGTCGTTGCGCGAATCTGTTTGAAGTAAGAAAGACGATAAAGATCAGGAATTAATACAATCAAGCACCACACCTGACCCAGGATACCACATGGGAATGTGACAAAATCACAATTAGACATCACAAACAAGAGCCATGAGGCCAGCCTCTTCCCAGCAGCTGACCACAAGGCAGCAACGAACAGACGCGAAAGCATGACAAATACAAGACATAAATAACACAAATGATCCACAAAAGAAATACCGCCTTGGAACGGTCAGTAAGGATATTTTACTGGAGAGCTTAAACCAGTTTCCGCAAAAATCCATGTTCAAATCATGAGATTCACGTGCTGTTTGAAAATGGTTTTTAACTTGACAAAGCCTAAACTGGGCCCTGATTTTTATGCGGCCTTGACTGATCATTTCTCGATGCTCTTGTTAACGAAAGCGTTGCGCGCGTCTATGGCGTTGATGGTGCCATTTTGTTTAGAGAAATCCATTGTCAGAAAAGCAATATTTGGTGTTTAAGCTACGTTTTCAGTGCGGTTTAGGTTGAAATCAGATAAAATATGCAAGAATAACGATCACATAGTTTACTTTATTGCATTAACACTTGCTGGCTCCCTCGGACGATGTTTTGAACATTCGGCCTAACGGCCTCGTGTTCAAACAACTTCCTTGGGAAATTGAAAATGGAAAGTTTTTTTTATCGCTTCTTGAAATCCACCAGACACTCAATAATTACCTGATTTGTTTGTTTGATTTGATTCTTTACGTCCCATCAACAATCTTTCAGTTATATAGGAACGGGTCTTCCTAGGTTGAACCAGTACTAAGCTAGGATTAATGTTCTTGCTCAAGGACACAACGCAGTGACGCCGGTGAGGCTCGAACCCGCGGCCCTTCGGTCTCGAGTCAAGCACTCTACCACTAAGCCCCCACAATAATTACCTGAGTTTATAACATATGCACACTGGTAAATGTATACGTCGATTCGGTGGTATTTACGCGTATTGCCGGTACTTCATAGACCGGAAGTGGTAGATATTGGTGTTAATACTATAAAGAAAAACATGCCATTTACCTAAAGGACTATAAAATTAGATCAATTTTAAGTATTAAGTATGTGCATGGCGATTTATGTAAGCATTTAGGAAAAGATTCGAGTACCGATCATTCAGATCGGTACTCGAATCTATTCCTAAATGCTTACATAAATCGCCATGTGCATGCCGAATACTGAAAACTGATCTAATTCTATAGTCCTTTAGGTATATGGCATGTTTTTCTATATAGTATTAACACCAATATCTACCACTTCCGGTCTATGAAGTACCGGCAATACGCGTAAATACCACCAAATCGACGTATATATTTACCAGTGTGATGTGGGACTTATTGATGTCTTTATGTGTGGTTTTATTTCGGTTGCTATCAGTATAAAGAAAATATCAACATATCTTTAAAAATGTTCAAGAAAAGCATGAACATTCAAGTGATTTGTTTCCATAATAACACTATTTGTATGCATAATTCTAACTTTTCAAAGATATTTTACTGACAAATTATGACTGTTTTAAAGTCCTACGTATATTTTGCAGTGCAAATTACTTTTTATCGTGTGTATTATTTATATTTGTCTGCCACAACCCCATTTCAGGAAGTTTGAATTGTGAGAGAATTCTGCTTCCATTTACATTTTTGTTTACTTTGTCTACATGTAGCTATAAAAGAAAGACTAGAAAACGATTTTTTTTTAATCCCAATGATGTTTTGAGTAGCATTAAAATAACATCAGAAACCCATTCCTTGTAAATATGGTATCCAACAAAATGAGTGTACTAGTGGCTTTTTAGTTATTTATATCGGTTGCTTAGCAACAGTATGCAAAACAGTAAACAACAAATGATTTTGATATTGTGTATATTTGAAAGAGTGCTATTTTTTCCATACATGTATTTGCCAAGACCACATAATGAATGAAATCGTAGTGAAGAAGAAATGAATGTCTGAATTTGTCGTTAATAATTGGAGTTTGTGAACTTTAATTTAGAACATAAGTGTACCTTGGATTGGCCATTTGGAATTCGCGTTGAAAGAGCGTATTACCGCATTTTCAATGCGAAATGAACTAGTTAAAATACGCAGCGGGGTGTACTTATATCATTTCTTTACTAATCATAACTTTATGGCCATAGTGCCAATAATATGAACACTCAAGCGATCTCATAATAACAAAGTCAATAACAAGTGTGGGTGACCATCATCAAATCTCATCACAACAATAATTATATAATAATACTACTTTTTATTAGCAAATCGGCATATTCATGCCTTTGGCTACTTCCAAGATTCATCGTGACAAACATGTATTACAAAATAGAAGAAAAATAACATCAGATTGCAATGATAGTCGTGGTAACGTCGATATAACGACACTGACGTTATATCGCTATCAGAACCGCTCAATTACGCTTATCGCTTATTAGAAATACTTTTTGTTTTTAAACACCTAAACACTTTTACTTTTTCGTATTCTCGCAGAAACGTTAAAAACAACGCATCCACGTTGACACGACATTGGTTTGCAACCAAGTGTCTGCCTGTTATTTGATTTCAAAAGAATACAATCACTGTATTATATCATAATATATATATGCATGTATGATCTGAAAGAGAATATATTCTCAGTGGTTTTGGTACATGTATTCAACCTCCGTGAGTCAACCATTTCCAGTATTAATTCGTTTGCTTAAACAATAAATGTTGCTATATTATTTACTTTTTTCACATTCTGAATTCTAATAAAAAATTTGCGGATTTGGCCACGATATATTACTGCGAGGAAAATAACATGATTTGAGCTTTTACGCGAGCTGAACATTGGCCTCCACGCGAGCTGAACATTTCTTGTACTTCACCACGCTGACTATTAAATACATATTAGTCTGGTGTATGTTTAAATAGGCCCGAAATAGGAGAAAAATACACCCATCAATCGAAAGGATGATCTCAAATTAAAGCTTATCTTATTTACTCTTTAATATCCAGGTGTTGACACTTCGAAAAAGTGTAGCGTCATAGTGTAAAATGGGCAGATAAGTTTTGTACCATGTATGCCGGACAGTTGCCAGATTGTCATTTAAAAGATAAGATCGACACGTTTTCATACTTATTAAACCTCAAATGTTAATATAATTGAAAGTAAAATCAATTTAAGGAGACTTACAATTTATACAAAAATCATTCGGAGGTCGTCTTGACGTTAATGTTGTCACGTTATGTAACTCAACCCTCCAAAATCGTTAAAATAAACTTTTTCACATTGATTCCTGAGCTGGATATTCCGTATTCTATTAAATCTTTTTCATAAGGAAACCCCAAAATGTTTTAGCTTTGCAAATATATAGACGGTTGATTCCTACTATTTATACGCAAAACATTATATCCCCTTTGCGAGCAATCCGCAATATTTGAAGTGTTTTCAATAAAGACAATACTTGGCGATGTCAAAACTCCTGTATAATAACGCCAAGTAATAATAATAAAAGTAACGGAAATGCGTGTGCTATAGAAACTCTCGTGAGTATTTCAGATTATGATTTTTGTTATAACGTTTCTGACTACAAGATACGATGGACGAATAACGTAACTTAACCGTAACTTATATAACGTAACGTCAGTAAAAGAAAAGAATAGAAACCTGAAAACGCATTTCAAAGCAGCTTTCCTGTATTTGTTTAATGATTGGAATATACAGCATATGCGTGGTGACTTCTCGTAGAAATACTAAACTGTCATAGACCAAATAATCCATACAGGGCTTATAACAATGCCTATAAACTGCAGCTTTCTTTGAGTGAGAGAGTGGTTGTCGATGAGCATGGTTGTAATACAGCCCTACATTTTGGTGTCAAAACTAAAGAAAACCAAGACAAAGTTCCTACTTTGTACTGGTTACCTAAACTTCATAAAATACCATATAAAGCAAGATTTATTGCTAGTTCTAGTTCTTGTACGACAGCAGAACTTTCTAAATTGTTAACCTCATGTCTTACAGCTGTTAAAACATGTTATCAAGTACTGTGAAAAGGTATATGAGAGATCGGGTAAAAATCTATTTTGGTCTATTAAAAAAGTGAGGTGAAATTTTAGATAAACTTAAAGCTAGAGAATTCAATGCGGCCAGTTTGTCTACTTATGATTTTTCTGCTCTTTTCACTACTTTACTCCATAATCAAATTTAAGCTAAACATATTAATCTTATTGAAAGAACCGTGAATAGAGAAGGCTCTCCTTACCTTGCATATAGCGACGGAAACGCATTTTTTACTTCAGAAAACCTAAAAAATATCATGCATGGTCAAGTGAAGAGTATGTGATGCGCTGACCTATTTGTTGGACAAAATTTTTGTTCAATTTGGCACCAAGTTTTATAGAGAAGTAGTTCGGATTCCTATGGGCACTAATTGCCGATTTATTTCTGTTTTGTTATGAGAGGGACTTTATGCTGTCTCTTTCTGATGATAAGCAGGCTGATATTATCGATGCGTTTAACACTACACCCATATATTTGGAAGATATTTAAACATTAATAATGTTAATTTTGTCAATATAGTAAGTCAAATATACCTTCAAAGCTAATACCTCTGATACCGTAGCCGCGTTTTAAGACTTGCATTTGTCAATTTCTAATGATATTGTTCCCACCAAAATTTATGATAAACGTGACGTCTTTGATTTTGAAATTGTCATTTCCCATTTTTAGATGGTGATGTTCCTCTACATCCTATGAAGTATATATCTCTCAACTCATTCGTTTAATTAGAGCATCTAGCAATGTTGCTGGCTTCAACACTCGCAAAAAACTGTCTACTCAGAAACTTCTTAAACAAGGCTACCAGTATCATAAACTTCGCAAAACCCTTTCTTAATTTTAAACACGAAATTATGATTTATATATAAATTCCAAAATGGACTTAAATCTGTCTTGCACCAAGGACTTTCGGAACCTGATTTCTATGGTGACTTGGTGTATAAATTGAAGAAGATTGTTGGCTCTAATAATTTTTCAACGCAGTTCATTAAAATAATTTCCCATTATAAAAAAGTATGGCTATAACATTAATGTATTACAACAGACTGCATGCTCGGTGGTCAACCCAATCATGGTGGGCAACTTTGCTTTCCTCTTTAGTTGCTAGCTGGTGGGTCGGACTTCAGACTCTATGACGGTTCCAACTTAAAGACTTAATATCTATTGATGTGATGGTAGGGGCCTATTGCTTTGGCTGTTGTCAGGCACACCGGGGTTTACCTGTTGGATTTCTTTTGCTTCGGCATTCAGTTTTAATAAACTCTTGAGTCCTTTTCTTTGCTTTATCTCCTTTTTATATTTTGATTAATATGTTCTAGAAGATGATGCATTGATAAGTTAAGGGTCTTTCATGCAAACCAAACATCTATGTGTCTTGATCCACATCTGAACTAAGGGTGGGGTTGGCGTGCCGTGAAGCCTGTTTGGACCCTCCAATAATATATTTTTACTGACCGTTCCAAGTTTGTGGATCATTAATGTTATTTCTGTCTTGTTTTTTGTTATGCTTTTGTGCGCGTCCGTTTATTAATGCCTTGTGGTCACCTGCTGGGAAAGGGCTGACCTCTTGGCTCTCGTTTGTGTTTGTCACTTTGCCATTGGTAGTTGGGTCAGGTGTGGTGCTTGATTGTATCGATTCCTGATCTTTGATCACTTGTTTTTACTTTTACTGATTCTGACCGAATATGTGCGTATAATATGACGTAACCTAACTACAAGTTTAAGCCTGAAGTAAAACGCATCTCAACATCGTATAAATGCTATTCTCGTTTTGATTTAAATATGAAGGGGATAGTACATTTGATTCATTATACTATTTGTATTTTGTATTTTGATCTGTACGTATATCCATTTTCTGTCTTAAAAAGCGCATACGCATTCGTCCATGCATACGTATACGCATAACTGATCATGTCTCTTTACACTTATATCATCAGGAAGCATGTCTACAAAAACAACAGTTCTGTTATGCAAGCCTTTTCCTATGATTTTTCCACAGACGCATAATTAGTTTTAGAGTTTATTTGATCTACCTTGAACCCCCACGACAATTTTTCATGGGTGCCAAATTGTTCATCCGGCCCCCCTAAATGCGAAAACAAGTTGTCGTAAAAATAAACCTGCTTGGGCTATGTGAAAATGCATTTTACATGCCAAACCCTAATGTGATTTTCAAGAATGGGTCTGTACCTACAAACTCATTCATATCTCAACACCTACTTATCCTAGACTATTAAACTTGAAACCAAAGTAAAGCTTAGGTATAGGCCTTTCATTACATGATCAGATATGCAAGTTATCTTTTTTGTTTAATTTGTATATTCATGAATATTAATGAAAACGTTAGAAATTGTTGAAAAATCATGAAAACATTCAGCGATGCATTTAGTTATACAATCTGTGATGCAGTTTGAATAGACCTTTTGCTCCGGGGGGAGGGGAATACTTAGACCTACCTTGCACTCCTAGACAATTTCGAATGGATGCCAAATTGTTCAATTGAACCACCAAAATGCAAAAAAAAAGATTTGTGTAAAAAATAAACTCGTTATTTTAAACACGTGGTTTCCATGGCAATCAATTAGGCAATCCTAAAAAATACCTACAAAAATACTCATAGCTCACCAGCAACTCATTCTAGGATACAAAACTTGGTACCGAATTAATACTATGTCATAGTAGTTTTACGGGAAGGTCCGATATGCAAAGTATATAATTTGCAAATTCATGAATTTAATGAAAACATATTATTAAGTAATCAGAGAAAACTTGTAGAAAAAAATCAAGTTTGTACCTATGAAATTTCCTATACATCATAGACTACCAAACTTGGTGTAGTAATTTGATTAGAGTGTTTTTCCATGATGATACATTGCATTAGTTAGATGGCCTCCATGCGAGCTGAACATGTTTTGTACTTCAACAACAGCAGGATCTAGGGCGAAGATTTGGTACCAGTAAAATGCATTTAAGCCCCACGGTGGCTTAGGCTGCTGTCCGTTCTAAGGCGGTGGTTCTGTTTTTGTTGACTTTTTGTTTATTGTTACTCTCATTGTGGGAGTCTGTAATTGTTCTATGATTTCTTGTACGTTACTTTATGTCAATTTTAGTATTGCAATCATCTTGATGGGGAAGAGAGAGCTGATTGCTTTGCTTAATTTGTCTTCCTGGTGTCTTGTGATGGTTGAGCGGCTCTACCTCGCGGTGCCACAGGGTTGTCTGCAGTTTGTGATTGTGGTATTTCCTGATCATACACATTTACTATTTTTGGTACTAAATCAATGCTAAGGCAAAGCGTTCTTACCCAAATGGTGCAATATGCAAAAAATTGCATATTCATGACTATTAATGAAACAATTTTAAATGAGAGAAAATTGCAGAAAAATAAGGGGGTGTACCTACAAAATTACTCATATCTTATTTGCTAATTGATCTTGAGTGCTAAACCTGGCACCAAATTATTGTTTAGTTATTGCACTATTATTCCCTGGTCTGATGTGCAAATGATCCAATTCGTATATTCATAAATATTGATGAAAACATGAGAAACTAAATAAAATTGTAGGACACTTTGGGGGGGGGGGGGGGAAGGGGTGCTTACAAAAGTTTTTTCTATATAGCTGTTGCCCATTGCCATAGAGTACAAAACTTGGTATCACATAAATACTTAGTTTAAAACTTTCTTTCTAATGATAATATATGCAAATAAAGTCATGAATATTAATGAAAACATTAGAAATGAGAGAAAATCATAGAAAAAATAATGAGGTGTATTTACAAAATTACTCATATCGCAGCTTCAATTTATAACAAATTTCAAACTTTGGTACCTGACCAAAGCCTAGATAATTTTGTTTTATTCTATTATTTGGTAGGCAAATTGTTTAATTTAAAAAGGCATGCATGTTAATTAGAACATTAGAAATGAAAGCGAAAATTGCAAGAAATACACCTACAAAATTTAGATTTTCTCAGCTTCTAATTGCCCTAGAGTACTGAACTTGGCACCAAATTTATGCTAAGACGCAGTCTATTTATCCAAGGGACTTATATGCAAATGATCTAATTCTAATATTCATGAAAACATGGGAAATTAGAGAAATAATTGGAGAAAAAAAAGAAGAGTGTACCTAGTAAAACTTCTTACATTTCAGGAGCTAACTGCCCTAACTAAACGTGGTACCCCAAACACATGCTACGATACAAACCGTATATCTATTGATATGATATGCTAATAATCTAATTATAATATTCATGAATATTAATGAAAACACTAAAAATGAGAGAAAATTGGGGAAAACATTAATGATGGGGTACCAAAATACTATTAATATCTCAGCTTCAATTCATCATAAACTCCAAAATTTAGTACCTAATCTGAGCTAATGTAATGTCCTTTTACTCTGGTATTTGATATGCTAATTATCTGATTTAAATACTCATGTATGCATATGATAACGTAAGAAATTAAGAAATATTCGAATAAGATAGTAAAGTAAGAAAGAGGGCAAAGATCAGGAATCGATACAATCAAGCAACACACCTGACCCAGGATACCAATGGGAAAGTGACAACGTCACAATTAGATATCACAAACGAGAGCCAAGAGGTCAGCCCTTTCCCAGCAGGTGACCACAAGGCATCAACAAACAGACGTGCATGAAACCATTATTTAATAAGACGGAATAAACATAAATGATCCACAAAAGTTGTCAAATTAATGGAAGTGTACTTACAATATCACTAACATCTCAGCTGCTAATTATCTATACTACTAAATGTCAATTATATAAAACAGGTTATATCTTAGCATTTATCTGGTACCCCGCCGGTAGTATAGAACACCTGGCAGCTGAGATATAGCTAATTTTGTTAGCACCCCTTTACATTTTCTACTTTTTCCTCTTATTTCTGATGTCTTCATTAATATTTATAAATATGCTAATTAGATAACTTACATATCAGACCATTAACTAAAGGTGCCATGTCGTATTATTAATTTTGTACCAAGTTCGGTTGTAAGGGATAATACGCAGCTGAGATATAGGTACTTATCTAATTTTCTCTCAATTCTATTATTCATTAATAATTATGAAATACGAACTACAACAATTGAATTTGACCAATGAGTGAAAGAAAGTTAAGCTTAAATTTGATACCACGTATAGTATTTAAGGTTGAGATACTGCTGATACATGCGTTTTTGTTGGTAAACCCCAATTTTTGAGATTCACATTATGAGTTGCCATGGAAACTATGCATTTTCACAAAGCCCAAACAGGTTTATTTAGATATAACATTTTTTCGTTCATGGGGGTCCCACTAAACAATTTGGCCTGCATGAGAAAATACCCTAAGGGTGCAAGGTAGGTCTTATTACCAACCACCTCATCCCTAACGCCCTCTCTCCCAGGCTTATAGTTTTTACATGATGATCCCTCTTTTTTAGATTTCATATATATTCATGAATATGCAAATATAGAACCACTGCATGGATGGACTTGTCAAGTTGTATCACTGATGACAAAAACAACATGCAACAATGATAATATGGGGGTGAAATCAACCTGTATATGTTTTTTAATAATGTTTCTTTATTTTTTTAACGTTTTACTAATATTCATGAATGCGCAAATTATGCAACTAAGATAATTTGTTTATCTCCGACGATGAATAAAAGGCCTGTGCCTAAGCTTTATTTAGTATCAATTTTAGATGTCTATAATACGTAGCAGCTGAGATATAATGGTTTCTGTAGGCACACCCCCGTTCTTGAAACACATTTCAATTGTTTTTATAAATTTTATGAATATGAACAGAACAGATGGTTTATTTGAAAATTCCAGTAGGCAATAACGCCCATGAGGATACACAACATAATATTATATTCAAACATGGCAGTAGACAGTGTAGTTTAAGCAGAATGTGTTACAGTTCCATATCAGATCAGTGATGGAGAAGGTTCTATAAAAGGATATGCGAGCAAGCATCTAGTTATAACATAACTGCTTGATCCAAAATAAAAATATATAATATTCTTTATGTGAATGCTTAAAAGAAACGTATCTCAGTGCGTTTCTTTTGCGCGTCAACACATCCAATGCTCACACTGATAGATACTATTGCATGTAATACACTTTACTTTTTTCACAGAAACCACTCCTTTATTTTGTAAAAGAAGGATGTAAGAATCTGCTTAAATGTATAGGTAGATATACTTCATAGATCCCTCCAATCAAGCCTTTCCCGAAAACGAAACAAAAAGGGCTTGATTTAGGGTATGTGTCATAATCGATCAAACGAACCTGCTATTTTAGCAAGCAAATTGGATAATTAATACGTTGCATATGCTACAAATTAATAAAAGGTCTATGTCTTAGCTATAATGTGGTATCAAGTTAAGTAGTATAGGATAGGCAGCAGCTGAGTAATTTTATAGGCACACTCCCATTCTTGAATCCGTTATGGGTTGCCATGGAAAACATTAATATTCTCATAGCCTAAACAGATTTATTTTTAGACAACTTTGTTTCGCATTAGAGTGGTCATAATTAACAAATTGGTACCCATCAAAAATTGTCCAAGTGTGCAAGATTAGCTAAGATGGCCAACAGACTATTTGTCAAGAAACTCTTTAGATATAGTTTTTAAAAATTTAATAACCAATAAAATTACGTAACTATACTAGGTTATTCAATGTTTTTGCTGGCTATGGACTACATACCAGTGTTTATTTCATAACCAACACGAAACATTGCATAACCTATTTAGCCCTGACCCAGCAGTTTCCTGTGTCGGAAACAAGCCAGTGTCACATCGTGAAATATACACATCGTGTAGTATTTTGCTGCATTTCATTTAGGAGTTTGTCATTAGCTATGGATGCGTTCACATGGGACAAATGCATTTGTGTTACATTTTTTTCAAAGTTATTTGGAAATCATTTCACTGACCATACGTTACAGATGTTTAGGCTGATCATACCCAACTGTTTGTGCATCATTCTACCCTGATTAGCAAACAATAGGGACACACAAATCAGCGTGTTTATTCCTCTGCCGTTTGATCACGCTGTCTTTATCAAATATCATTTTGGGACTAGCAGTGTAATTTCTGACCAAGCTACAATGTACATATGCAGACTGGTCATTGTTTTCTGCAGTCCCCTCTTTTCTGTAAAACAGCTAAAATTTAAGATTTACAGGTTTCTGTGGCCAAACATATATAGTCTTTGCATGACCTGAACTATTTGAATCAAGTTTCCAACTGCTATTCGACGCCAACGGTGTAAAAATTTGAAGTTAACAGAAAGTAGAGAAAACTACATTCCACCATCATTTCACAGGGAGAATAGACTGATGGAGACTATAGAATGATTTTTCTTTTTACTTTCAGCTTCATGGAGACCACTGTGATGTCAGTTATACTCGTCCTTTGCCTTCTGACGATGGGTAGCGAGACTATGGGATCGAAATTCAAGCTGATAGAATCGGCGGGTGGTTATTTCATTTCCTTAAGCGTCTGCTGCAAAAAGATAAACTGTCCCCATCTTTACTGTGTTTACCAATCGAAGTTGGATAAATGTTATTGCTCAAACAAAGAACCAATCCTAGATCAAATCAATTACGATTACTGAACACATGTATATTTCAAATGGTTACAAGGTTTTTTACAAGTTCCCGAATGACTAAGATCCCAATTCACCAAAGTTACAAATTCTCGAATCACCAAAATTCCTGATTCATCAAGATAGCGCGATTTTTTTATTTCAAGTTCATGAATCATCACACTGGCTATAATATATATATACAGCAGTGGCCTCTAATTTTCTAACTCTAAAGTTCGTGCGGCCAGAATTTTCGATTAGAATTATCAGTCAATTGGAGCTGGTCTGTTACAAGATTTATCTTCTTTCCTTTTATACCAAAATAAAAACCATTGGTGGATCCAGAGGGGGAGACAGGGGGTCCGACCCCCCTGGAAAATCACAATTGGCTATAGATTTCCTTAGAAATACTGGTATGTACACCCCTCGAAAAGCAATTAGACCTACCGAGGGAGGTCCGTACGGCTCTCTGTACAATACATTTACGTTGATACGATTCAATATTGTTTACTTGGTGTAAAAAGGTCAAATTTTGTCCCCTAACATTGCGCGGCCCCTAACATTACGCACTAGCCCAAGTGACTATGCCATATTTAACCAGATACAATCTTTTTTGATAGTTTAGGTCATTTCTGATACCTGGGCGATCCCCCCCCCCCCCCACAAAAATATCGTCAAACTTTGAAATTTTGTACTAAAGCTTATAATAATAAAATAGACGAAAACAGAGAAAATTTACTGTCTAGTTTTAAAGCTATAGCTACTCATTTTGGCATCTTATGCATCTTTTCAAACATAAAAATGAGATCGTCAGTAAAAAAGAAATAAGTAACAATAACAAGCCCATTTTTGAAGTGATACATACATACATATATATATGTTTTTAGCACTGTTTTTTTTTTATTTATATCCGTTTATATTTATTTCCCAATCAATTGAGCATCCTTTACTGGATCCAGTGCCACAGGAAAAATATCTCGTTTGGTGCATTAGCCTATTTCTCACTCTCTCTCTCTCTCTCTCTCTCTCTATATATATATATATATATATATATATATATATATATATATATATATATATATATATATATATATAGAGAGAGAGAGAGAGAGAGAGAGAGAGAGATATATATATAGAGAGAGATATATATAGAGAGAGAGTGAGAAATAGGCTGGATCCAGTGCCACAGGAAAAATATCTCGTTTGGTGCATTAGCCTATTTCTCACTCTCTCTCTCTCTCTCTCTATATATATATATATATATATATATATATATATATATATATATATATATAGAGAGAGAGAGAGAGAGAGAGAGAGAGAGAGATATATATATATAGAGAGAGATATATATAGAGAGAGAGTGAGAAATAGGCTAATGCACCAAACGAGATATCTTTCCTGTGGCACTGGATCCAGTAAAGGATGCTAACTTGATTTGAGAAATAAATATAAACGGATATAAATCAAAAAACAGTGCTAAAAATTTTTGAAACTAAGCGCTTTCGGCTTTCGCCTTCATCAGAGTTTCAAGACACACTAGATTAGATGGATAGTTAGCAAAATATAACTATATACATGAATTATGTGATTATTTACGCCCAAAAAAGGGCCCAGTCTTATGCGTGGATTTTCACAAATATGACTGCACAATATTTCTGAATTAAACACAGCGTACAAAATGTTCATTCTGGCAACACAGTGTACAAAATTGGCAAGAAATGTATTGTATGAAAATTTGTGTAGAACAGAAGTCTAAAACATGTCTAGGCTCCTGAAAGGTTGTCCACAACAACACAGCTTACCAGGTGGTCTACCATATGACCAGATAGAGTCAGTCACCCTTGTTGATGCCAAATGGACACAGAGTGTTCAGACGCCGAATCCAGTAGCTCTCACGGATCTGACCACTCCTTGTTGTGTTCAAGGCAGCAGACAGAGGCATGACTCAAGAAGTCATGATCTGCAGAGTGAAAATGTTCTGCTGTTGGTGATCTTTCAAACCTACGGTGTCTCCAGTCATCACGATGGCCATTCATTCGTTTGTTCAATGGACCTTTGGTTTCTCCTACGTACTGTTTGTTGCAACTGCTGCAAGAGATCAGATACACAACATTCTCTGTTGTGCAGTCTGTGTTCTGTCTCAGTCTTACAGTGGCCCCAGAAGATGACTTCACAGAGGTTATCATTTTGCAGCATTGACATCTTTTTCTGCCACAGGGTCGACATTCACCATTTTGGTTGTCATCATCAGAGTTTGGTTTGAGTCGTGCTCGTACCAGGAAATCTCGAAGGCTTTTGGGGCGTCTGAAAGCCATGACTGGTTTGCTCTGGTAAATATCCTTCAACTCATCTGATGACTCGATGATGGACCAATTTTTGTCAACAATATCCCTGACCTTGGGTAGATCAGGATGATATGTAAGCACAAATGGGAGTATTGTGCCGACCTCTGTAGACTTTGGCCTGTATGACAGCAGAGCATCTCTGCTCCTTTGCCTGGCTTTGTCAATGGCAGAAGCTATGTCCTGCTTCAGATAACCATGTCAGTGTAGCTGATTTGTCAGTTCTTTGGCTCTTAATTCAAACGTGTTTGAGTCAGAGCAAATGCGTCTGACGCGCAGTGCAAGACTATATGGGATATTCTTGCAGCAGTGTTTTGGATGGCAACTGGTGGGTAGAAGATATTGGTGGGTATCCGTAGGTTTGGTGTACAGATCTGTGCATATTCTATCCTCATCCAATCTGGCTTATCTATATATATATTGAATTTCTCACTTGTTGACAAATTTGCTTTCATTTTCAAATACCACATTTTGATAAAACAATAATCAAGCATGTTTCAAAAAATAGAATTTTTTGCATTGTTGCAAAATTTTAGCAATTTTCTCCGCCTGGTTTGTGAAATATTATTAAATAATTGACCCACCCTAAAATGAAAAATAATGAAGTAAACAACATTTTCCCATTTCTTTTGCTGTTAAAGCCATATAACCAAAGGAATACTATTTACAATATTCCTCTTTGATATTTCAAATAAAACTGTATATGTTTGAAAGATTGGTACACTTACAAGGTCATACGGCAGGACTTTTCCCAACCAAAACGATACCAAAATACGACACCCACAGTAAAAAGAAACTTATCTGCACATTTCGTCTGAACACTTAATCGATATATTATGACCTAATTTGCTTATACCCCTATTCCACACAGGCCACGAATCGCCCGAATCGCCAATAATTGATTTCTTTCTTATTGAGGGGGGGGATTCGCGAGGTTTCATTATTTTTTTCTCCAATCGTGATGTTCTACGAGTCAGTCCCGATTCAGATACGATGTCGTTACGAACATTCCGGGGAATCGGCTCAATTCGGCTGGAATCGCGCAAGAATTCATTACGATTAGCAAAATAACATTAGAACATGCTGCACGAAAGTTAAGGAATCAATTACGAATCAGTTAAGAACATGCCGAATGCAGCACGAATTGGGCACGAATTAACAGAAATCCGCGACGATTCGCGAGATTTTCTCTCACGATTGTTATAAAAAAGGCCCATACATGCTTGGGGGCATTAGTTACAAATAATTGGTCCTCGTAAAGCAGCAGAAGAATTGATCCTGCAACTTGAGTGTTGAAAACGGCTTCTTATATAGCTAGAATGAAACAACTACGTTAAAGTCGAGAGGCCCTGACCCAGACTCTTTGACTTGGAAAAATATGGCAGTTGGCCATTGGCAAAATCACCAGCCAGGAGCTACTGACTGATCCTGATTGTGCTCAAGAATCTGCCAAATCTGTTTCAACTTCTAGGACTGCTCACATGCGCGTGACGGGGTAATTAATCTTAGGGAAAATCCTTCTACTATCTCTTCCATGGTTTTATTGCTTGCCTTAATCTCCCGATTCCACACGAATGAGCTAAGACTAGCTACGAATGTCCCAAAACGCCTCCGAATCGAGTACGATTCAGTTACGATGTCCAAGAATGCCTTAGGAATTTGGTACGAATCACGCACGATTTTTCGAATCGGGGAATTCGTGGCCAAAGTTTTGAACAGTTCAAAACTTTTGAGCCGAATTCCAGATAGACCTACGAATCGCAAGAACTTACTACGAACTGTGCGAATCAGTTCTTCACGATTTGAGTACGATTCAGCCACGAATCCAAATATTTTTCAATTCGTGTCAATTCGTGGGATTCGGGACCTGGAATAGGGGTATAAGATACATCATAATGATAGAGATATAATGTTTTGGGGACAAAGACCGTTTTTCAAGGTCACGTGGTACATTTTTGTAACTCTGCACGTCTAATTTTGGTGACAAAATGAGCTGTTTTAATATGCATCGCTTCAATATATCGATGCATAATTATACTGTATTCATCCAAGACTTTGAAATGTTTTTAAATCCTTATTGCGGCCTCAGGCGCCATGCTGATGCCCGACAGACCTTAACACTTGACCAGAGGTAGTTTATTTCTACTAAGATCAATACATCCCTTGACGGACATCCCTCGGTTGAAACATGTCACATGTAGAGTAAACTTGAAGCACAGGTCATGATTAGCAAAAGTTTTAGCATAAAATCATTTCTATATTTGTTTTCGGTGCTCAAAAGAACCGTCTCACTGAGTACATATAACTTACTCATGCTTTGGTACATGTAGGACCCGCATTTATCAGAACAGGTTCCTTTATCCCCCCCCCCCCCCCCGCTTCCCGCAACCAAAGGGGGTACATGTATTCAGTAGCGCGGAGGGGGAGGAGTATTATTTTTGGTACGGATCCCGTCGGCGTTGGCCATGGGCAGAATTGGCCACGAGTAGTCTAGAGGTGCTAGACATTTTCTATGTGCATATCACATGAACCAGGTTTGTGGATTGGGTCCGCATTTGCATGAATATAAATGAGCATCGATGCGATCAGGGTTTCCCATAAGATCATACCTAAAACAGCCTTCTCAGCCACAGAAACTAGATAGTATAGAAAAATTTCGCTTGGAGCAAGTTTTGATATGATACATGTATTATTCAATAACTAAATAGCAAAGGCGCTGATCAGACTGCGCGGATGCGCAGGCTGGTCTGCGTCTTTGCCGATGGCATAATTCCTCGCGTACTTTGTGAATTTAGAGTAGGCTTACTAAAATTTAGCATACGCGCAGTCTGATCAGAGCCATTGCTAGTCGCCTGAATATACTGTGACTGTTAAGCTACTGACCGAATATCATTTGGAGTTTCTAAGCTTAAAAATGGCTGCAATATAAGGCTAGTTTGAGTCTTCACTTGTAAAAATGCCACATTGTTGGAAATCATATGTCACGGCTCAATTTGTTTCTTCCTTTGAGTTACTTAGTATTAGATCTAACAGAGGTAAGGAGCCTGCACCATTAAAACAGATAAATTACAAAAAAAAAAGAAATTTACAGCGCTTAGGAAGAAAGTGGAACACAAAAAGTACCTTTGCCTTAGTTTGAATAGTTGAAAAAGGACAGGTCGGTCGGTATATTTTATTCTTTTTAAATTGCGATAAACGTGCAGAGTTGGCCAAATCAGGGTATGTCGGGTCACGCCTATTTGTTTAGGCCTTGTCCCCACTGAGAAGCTTCTAAATTCTGTCAAATTAAAAATTAATCCTCGGACCTCAATTCCAGCCAATATTTCGAGCTCTCCGCAATGAAAAGACAATATTCGTTTTGTGGATCGCCCTATGCATTTTAAGTTGTGATGCACCATTCTGGTGTTACCACGATCATAACCCACCCCTAGGTGAAACCTAACACACTACATGGTTACCGAATCAAAAGTGTACTTGTTGGATATCACACGTCAACAGTTCAAAAGTGTATTTCAAAAGTACATGATGTGACATCGCCTAACTGACATACATATGTCTATGTAGAAACTATAATCAATACCCTTCTGTGGAGTGTACTGGAAACATAATGAAACACAAGTGCATGTGACCAGGAACTGCCACAATAATAGACTGCAGAAAGAAACCCACGGCCACCGTCAGGAGCAGACGCAGAACACAGACAGCCACAACAAATATAAAGTGAAGCAACCAATCCTCGTCTCAACAAGATAATAGCTGAACGAAAAGGGACGTCATAAGCCACACAACAAACAAGGGCCCGACATAAAACTCCAGACAATAAACAATGAATAAACCACGTTAGAACAGAGAGCAGACGAGGCCACTGGTGGGACAAAACATGTTGCCAAATATTTGACCTAGAATCTGCTGTCAGACAATTTTGGTGGTGATGTTCATCAAGCAAAGATAAAAGCTATCCTTATTGGTGGACCACCAATAAGGATAGCTTTTAGATTTGCTTGATGAACATCACCACCAAAATTGTCTGAAAGCAGATTCTAGGTCAAAGATTTGGCAACATATTTTGAACGTGTAGCGTGGTAAATTGAGAAATATACGCACAACTTCCGGATAAGGTTTTGTATCAGAAACGAATAATAACTGTATTATGTTTCCAATATTGTAAGTTAAAACTGTTAACTGATAGGTGGTTTGTAACAAAATAGGCTTACATCACAAGACAGCATGTCTGCTATCAAAACAAGTCCATAGTATATGAAAAAAGACACAAACGAACATAATCCAGCAAGTACACGACACGAGAGCACAAACGAAACTTACAAGACATGTTCACAATATCTTTCTAAGCGTTTGGTTTATAAACTAGACAGGACATAATCAAGACTAAACATGAAACCTTTGGCGGTACCAGAGGGGGACAGGGGGTCCGGACATTCCCTGAAAAATAAAACTATGCACTAGCAACAGCAGGAGCACATAGATCAGAAAGCAGCTATTATCATTGGGGTTGGGTAGAGAAGGGAAAATTAAATCAACTTAAATATATTTTACAGACTGCATGTAGATTTAACCCTAGATACATGTGTTGATAAAACGTGAACAATGCTTTCTATCAAAACACAGAAACAATCAAATCAGAATGATTTTAGATTAAACATATTTTATTGCATAAGCAAACAAAGGGATTGAACACAAGTTAATACTACATTAGATAGCCGTTTCCCAAACATAACAACAGATTATATCAGTTACAATGGTGGATACAATAATGTTTACAGCATACATATACAATCACACATACCATCATCCTCCCATACCGTGGCACCACTGCTGCTTTAACAATATGAGCCAGTGCATGAGATTTCCAACAATTTGGTATGTGCGACCAGCAAAGGCTCAGACCAGCCTGCGCATACGCGCAGACTGATCAGAGCCTTTGCTTGTCGCTTGAGTATTCTATGACTGTTGAGCTACTGACTGAACATTGTTTGGAGTTTCTAAGCTTAACAGGAGGCTGCACAGGCTCGTCTGAGTCTACACTTGTCAAAATGTCTAATTGTTGGAAATCTTGTGCCGCGGCTCATATTGCAAAGAGGCATGTGGACAGGCATGTCAATTATTCAAACGTTTGTGAGTCTTTAACGAATTTGATAGCGAACTAAATTATTGATCTGTTTATATTCTCATCATAATTATGAGATCCTGCAGTCAGTACAGCAACGTCAGCATCATTATTTTGAAGTCTATCTAAATTGATAAAAAGATTGCTTCTTTGGTTAGTATCTAATAGGGGACAAAGATTGCTTCTTTGGTTAGTATCTAATAGGGGACACTCGAAAAAATAGTGGTCCGCGTTTTCGATAGGAGCTCCACAATTACATGCTGGACTTGGAATGATATTAACACCACAAAGATCGTCTTTTAAGCTACTGCTTCTATGCCTGATGCGAGTCAGCATTATGTTGTATTTACGTTCTCCTACGTTTGTATAATCAGGTATTTTATCTGGTATTGTCTTGATATTTTTATTTGAATCGCAGTTGTGTTATTTACTCTATTTGGCAATGAAACAATACGATATGAAGGAGCATTCTCCATTTACATTTTTGTACAGTTAGGTTAACTTTCTGATTTGTCTTCTGTGCGCCAAATTTTCCCGTCCAGTTTCAAAGTATAGAGCTCAAAGAAGCAAAAATTGCAAGCCCTGTAACTATGCGAGCTGCATTAAGCTGTTTCTGCTCTAATCGATTGGTGTCATTGACTGAACAGCCATCCCAAACTTCAGATCCATATTCTAGTTAGGGTCTTATATACGAGCTATACAATTTATTCAGTGTGTTTTAGACAATTAGTATTTTAATTTCCTCAGGTATGAAACTTGCTAAAGAAACAGACATTATTATTGAATCAATATGCTTGGTCCATTTATTGTTGGCTGAGAGATAGATACCCAAGTGTTTGTAAGTTTCTACAATTTTTAATACTGCGTCGTGGTAAGTCAACCGTAAGTCATTCTCATGAAAAATGTTAGAAACAAGTACAACTTCTGTTTTTTCAAGATTAAAATTGATTAGCCATTTAACTGCATATTCTTTCAATTTTTTAGATCGTTATTTAGTACATTTACTATTTGAGCTAATTCAGATGATGAGTAAATGAGAGAAGTGTCATCTGTATATAAACGTGTTTTTCTAACAATTTGTCTGCAATATCGTTAATATATTTTTTAAATAATAATGGGCCAAGAACCAATCCTTGAGGAACTCCTGCATTCAATGGCAGTTCATCAGACAAGACTCCATTTACAAATACACTCTGCTTTCTATATGCTAAATAGCTTTTAATCCACATTAAAATGTAACCTTTTATGCCATATTTTTCTAATTTATGTATTAACCACATATGCCAAACCCAGTCAAAAGCTTAAGATATATCACAAAAGACCTGACAATTAGCTTCATAATTCGCAAGAGGTGGTGATTTGGTAGTGTTGTTTGTGTGTTTATGTTTAAAGGATTCAACAGATAGAGAGTTCTTAGTATCGTCTGGAAGACTGTTCCAAATGCGCGTGGTTGAGGGGAGAAATGAGTTGTAGTTTTGTTGGGATCTTGCAGGGATTGTCTGGAGTTTTGTCTCGTTACACAAGTTATATTGACGGGGTTGTCTGCGGTTTGTGATTGTGGTATTTCCTGATCATACTCATTTACTATTTTTTTTATATTACCAACAGTTGGTGGTACAAGTGAGGAGAGGTATTCAGGTGCCAAAGAATTGATCATCTTATAAAAGAGGATGAGTTTGTGCTTTTCTCTTCTCGATGCGACTTTCCCACACTGTTTCAGACAATAGAGATTGAATTGATGCAATTTTAGTTGCTCCACGTAATAATGCTCGCAGCTTCATTTTGATTTTTTCTAAGTCGTTAGCCTCTTGTTGGGTACAATTGTCCAATACAGCATTGACATATTCAAGAAGAGGCCTTATAAAATATATTTGGTTTGGAGAGACTTCCTGTCAAGCTGACATTTTAGTATGCGCATAATATTGATATGAAACCATGCTTTTGCT
Organism: Loripinus fragilis; assembly: GCA_964019695.1. Classification (NCBI taxonomy): domain Eukaryota; kingdom Metazoa; phylum Mollusca; class Bivalvia; order Lucinida; family Lucinidae; genus Loripinus; species Loripinus fragilis. Next base: position 79,800,579 of record OZ026517.1, read on the forward strand.
TTCACAAGTTTTAAATGATCGTGCCAGGAGCAGTGAGAATGTTAGACCTAAATGTTTGTGGGAGTTTATGTTTTTAATCAGGTTCTGGTTCATGGTGAGTGGTGGGTGGAAATGGTTTATTATGTTTACGTGATAATAACATAGACTCAGATTTTGCTGGGTTAAACGATACAAGCCATCTGAGTGCCCAAGCATGTATTTTAGCAAGATCAGCGTTTAGTTCGTCAGCCGCACTTATGGGGTTATCTACAATAATATAGAGACTAGTATCGTCAGCAAAAAGACTTATGCAAGAATGTATATCATCTACAGTATCATTAATATATATGAGAAAAAGAAGAGGGCCTAAAATAGATCCTTGAGGTACGTCGGCCTTAATAAATGCCCAAGTAGAAGCTGAACCTGGAAGTACAACTCTCTGTTTCCTATCGTTTAAATAGTCCTTAAACCACGACAGTAGAGAACCAGAAATCTCAGCAGATTCAAGTTTATAGAGAAGCCCTCGATGCCAGACTCTATCAAAGGCTTTACTTATATCGCAGAATACTGCTCTGACTTCTTTGCCTTGGTCAAGAGAATGACAGAAGGTGTTATGTATGTCTACTACCTGATTAACTGTAGAGTCACCTGGAACAAATCCAGACTTTAGAGTCGTTAGTATGTTATTATCTTGAATGAAATTAAATAAACGTTTATATGTTCTTAAAAGGGTATCCTTTGGAAGCAAAGGCTGCACCAAAGAACTGAAACTAGAGTGTGCATATTTTCTGGGCCAGACTAGCTAGTTTCTGCCATTTAGGCTTCATCAGTGACCCTCATATAGTTTCAAAGTTCCACAATGAAACCCATGATCCCAAAGGACATGAAAATAAAATCTACACTATAGTGTAGGGCAGGGAGACGTTCTACCGCCGCCACACAGTCCCAGTCACCAGGTGCAGTGAAGTCAAATATGTTCTTAAAAGGGTACCTTTGGAAGCAAAGGCTGCACCAAAGAACTGAAACTAGAGTGTGTATATTTTCTGGGCCAGACTAGGTAGTTTCTGCCATTTAGGCTTCATCAGTGACCCTCATATAGTTTCAAAGTTCCACAATGAAACCCATGATCCCAAAGGACAAGCAAATAAAATCTACACTATAGTGAAGGGCAGGGAGACGTTCTACCGCCGCCACACAGTCCCAGTCACCAGCTGCAGTGAATGTACTATTTTTTCTTAGACTTTGCCTACTGTACTGAGTAGAGATATAGGTCTGTAGTTAGAAACAACTGAAGGGTAATCCTTTTCAAAGATGGGAGTTGCATATGCTCCCTTCCATATTAAAGGCTCTTGCCAGAGGTTAGAGAAAAGTTAAATAGATCGCTAAGAGGAAAAGAAAGGGGTTGAGCGAGTTCCTTTAACACACGATTGTTGATAGCATCTGGACCTGTTGCTTTACCTAATTGTAGAGATTTTAACATGGTTTCAACCTCGAAAGGTGAAGTAGAAAGAAAATTAAGGCTATGTTCAGGAAGAAGAATACCAGGTGGTATGGTGGCTTGTGTTTCATCAAGTTCAGTTTGTGCTACAAAGAAATTATTCATCAGGGTTGCTTTATCATCCTCTTTGGTGTAAATAATATCGTCTTTATATAATGGAGGGACAGATGACGATTCGCTAGGTTTGATAAACTGTTTTAGTGTCTTCCACCAGTCACGTGGCCCAATGTCGTTATTGCATAATTTTGCCTCCAGTTTATCAGTTTCTTGATGCTTTAACTTTCTAATTTCTGTTTTTGTTCTTTTAAATTTCTTAAAGAGACGTTTACACGCTTAGGGATGTCAGTTACAACGCAAGGTGGTTCTGGACGACAGTACGTTACGGGTTCCAGACGAAATATTTCTAAATATAGGCTTGTGCTATTGAATGTGTATCGTTTTCGGGAGACTTAAGACACAATAAACCGCTAGCATCTTATTTTGTCTTTGTATATTTGTCCGCGACACTTATCTAAACTTAATCAATCATGCAGAGCATGGCAACTGTATCCAGTTAACGCGTATATGATACATTATTATTCTTGAAACTGTATTTTACTACTACACATGTCCTCATATCCTTATTTAGTACTTTCACTTTCGTTTTCTTTGAACATTTTATGACTTGGTGTGATTAAACATTGCATTGTCCATCACATAGACCAAGAAAGAACTTTCTTATAAAATCTGCTTACTTTAGACGAACGCGTTTTAAAACCCAAACGAATGTACTGCAGTCATTTTTCCATGTTACAGATGTGTAACGACTGCAAATATTTTGTTACAGGTAATTGTCAACAGCGTAACAGGTGGAGACGACAGTGATGGATTTAATTAATTTATCTTACACCAAAGAATCTTCTGTTTCGACCGAGGGTGAAATGTCATTTACCCTGTATGAGAATATGAATATGGCCAATACTCGGATTATGTACTGTTATTTCTTGACATCATGGCTTTATGCTTAGCGTGTCAGACTTTGGAACCAGAAGACCAGGGTCGATTCCAGGGTGGGCACTTATAACATTTTTTTGTTGTTTTCTTTTTTCCACTTGTAATGCAAAATTACTTCATACAAGAAATATGGAATTATATAAATGAAAAAAATTACACTCCTTAAATTTTTGAATTGAATTATCCTCGAAATTTGTGGGGGTGGGGATAACTTTCGCCCACCAACAATATAATTAGTCTGGTGACCCCATTTTTTTCTTTGTTCTTAAATGTCAAATGATAGTCCATGAAATAATAACAATAATTCTAACACACCGCGCCTATAGAGCCAACGGTAACAAACCGTGATATATTGGACAATAATTCACTGCTAAAGTGTGTGATAGCTGACGTCACTGAAAAATGACGTCAGTCATGGCGTTAGACGGTGTAACGTCGTTTTTACGCTTGAAAGACGTTACAATTACATGTAAACGTATGTGACGTAGTCTAAGTATTGGTGGGAGTTCTTCAGTGCAATGGCGGAAAGTTGGAAGAAGCTGAAGACTTCGAATGTGTTTTCGTCGTTTATTGTGTGTTAGAATCGAAATAGATCAGCACCATTGCGTGAATTGTTGAATAATAATTTACTGTTTGTCAGTCAGTTGTTCGAAGATAAATCACTCGCGCTGCGCGCTCGTGATTTGATCTTCTTCACAACTGGCCTCCAAACAGTGAATTATTACTCAACAATTCACTGCTGGAGCTGATCTATTTCTTAAATAAGATTTTTTATGTCAGATTTTTTATATATAATTTACTCCAAAAATCGAAATCCTTTTATGGGGGTACAACCAAAATATATCATGCAGTATCTTGACATGGCTTGGGAAAACAAATACATTTTCACATTTTCTAAAAAGCTTGAGGTCATGAGCAATAATTAAAATTAAAATAAGGAAGCTGGATGGCGATTACAAATATATTAGCTTATTATTAAGGACATGGATTTTTGCAGAGAATTTGTAAAATGCTGAAAACTTCCATGTGAGATTATGAAAAATTGAGTGTAGTGACATATCCTTTTTATTTCATAAATTGACAGTCCATACATAAAGCAAACTGTATGCAAACAATTAAAAAGATGTTAATGTGAGAAGTTTTACCCGCAATTGCCCTAAATAAGCTCCAGGTCTGACAAAGTGTAAGTCACATACCATACATGGTTGAATAAAAGAACGTTTTAAGCGTACCAAAGCTGAAGGCTCCAAGGTGAGCTAATTGTATACAAATGACTCCAGCCTCCATTCGTCTGTCTGTTCGTCAACATTTTCAAACATCTCCTTTGAAACCACAATGTCAATCGAATTTCATATGGAGACTCTTTAGGATGGAGGGAAGATAGTTATTCGAATGATCTTAAAATGCATTTAAGCCCCGACTCCCGTTGCTTAGGCTGCTGTCCATTCTGAGGCGGTGATTCTCTTGTTGTTGATCTATTGTTTAATGTACTTTTCATTATGGGGGTTCTGTGTTTGTCTTTGTTTTGGTATCCATTATTTTGCGCCCTTCCTAGTTTTGCAATCATCTTGAAGAGAAAGAGAGCTGGTAGCTTTGCTTTTATTGTCTTACGGATATCTTGTTACTGTAAATGTTCAGTGGCTTTTCCTCCTGGTGTAGTGGGTTGATCTGGAGTTTATGATTGTTGTATTTCCTGATCATACTCACTAACTTCTTGGTCTTGTGACCAAGATGCCGCCATGCTCAAATAAGGTAAAACACCTTTTAAATATTCTCTGGAACCAGAAGACTAAAATGCAACCAATCCCATATATGGAATTAACCTTTAAATTCTTCTGATTAACTTGGTATGCACATTCAAAGGGAGGTCACACAATGCTGAACTACTTCTTCAGGAGTTGAATAGGCTTCAGAGCAGTATTTCCATCTACTCGAGTGTTCGTGAAAGGAAGAAAATGTCGTCTCACATCTGTTACAGAAAAACTGACGTCGTCTATTGCCTGTTACACAGTCGTCTCTAACCAGTAACATTAGAAAAATGAAATTTTTGAGGTTTTTAGTTTTCTTTCAAGAAGGACATGTTACAATTGACTGAAAAATCATGTGAGATCTATTGTCTGACCATTTATGCTTATTTCATGACGAGAACGCAAGTAATTAATCACAAATTACACATTTTTGAAGTTTCTTTTCCAGACCAGAGTTTTACAATTTAACTACAAATATCTATGGTGTTTGTACTTCTAATGTCAAACTGACAAACACTAATATGACAGGAATTATTTAAAATAGTCAAACACCCTATATTATCATTTTCTACGACGTCTGTGTGTGTTGCTCCGCTCGACTGTCGTCCAAAACCCTAAATCTGTCATCTAAAACCCGTTACCTGTCGTCCAGCACAGGTAAGCAGTCGTCATAGGCCCGTAACGAATTGTCGTCCAGAACCACCTTGCGTTGTAACTGACATCCCTAAGCGTGGTTTACGCTTTCTAATTATTTTTTTGCTTCGTTCGTTAGCCAGGAGGGATCGGACTGTCTTATATTAACTTTTTTGTTGAGCTAGTTCTGAGATACGACTGGTTATATTTGATGCCTATATATATATATCATTACTCTTAAGTGATTTCCAGTCAGTTTCGCAAATGTCACGAGATAGAGATTGGTAGTCACCACAATCAAATAACATAATATGTCTGTTGAAAGCAGGGGCTTCATTTTTATGAAAATTTAATACAAAGTAAACAGGGCAATGATACCTAACATTCTGATCAAGAAATGGTTCACCTACCCCACTTAATAGTATGCTATTCTTATTGAACGCAAAAATCAGATCTATAATAGAAGAAGAGTGCTCAGTGAAGTGAGTCAGCTCCACGATCATCTGGTTACACTGAATTGTTGACAAATAGCAGCATTTTTTGGTTAGAGGTATTTTTAAGGGTATTAATATTAAAGTCGCCTGTAATATATTGCTATCAAAGGCAAGACCAATTGAATCTTTGATAGAAGACAAAGTTTTGCAGGAGAATTCGGAGGTCTGTAAAATGTACCAAGGAGGAATTTTCTATGATGAACAGTGATTTCAATCCAACTGAACTCAATATTAGGCAGTTCGAGATCATTTCTGCGACGTAAAAATACACTGTCCTTAGTATAAACGCATATTCCTCCGTGGCTGTCACCACCTTGATTACGGCGGTATACAATGTAGCTTATACCCATCAAGTGATATGGAATCGTTGGCTGTATGATCATTAAGCCAAGTTTCAGTTAAGCAGATGACCGAAAAGTTGCTTAGCTCTGCTCCTATTAAATCAATTTTGTTCGTAACGCTTTGGATATTGTAATGGACAATTGAGAAATATTTGGATATTGACACGTCATCCATGGTTATTGAATCTGATTCACTTTCCAGAAGATTGGGACCCGGGTTGAGTTCGATATCCCCAGATCATATTAACACGAGAGACAGAATTATCAAAAGTTCACTTTAGACCTTTAACATTACAATGAAGAGCATAGTGTAAGCCTATCCACATTCTATACAACTGTATATCAATCATTTATTAATCAGTAAATTGACTTTCAATAAAATAGATGAGGCTAGATGTGGTAAGATGAGTGTGTTAATGTTGCGGTACATGCTAATATAGGAATTTGCTATGACATATCACTCTTTAAAGGCTTATCAAACTTTTAAACTCATAAAGCGCCTCCCATAACCTGCAGCAGACGACAATTTCAAATTCTGCTGCTTTTTTTTAAAAAAAAAAACGAGGCATGATATTTCAAATGAAATACCATACCTTATTTTTCTCGAAAATTCGGAAAGGTGTCGCAAAATTTGTCGTCCGCTGCAGTCGTGATTAGCGCCCCAAGGGTTAAACGGATTCAACTTTCTCCTGTAGACTCCGTTACACCTCAGGGGTTCTCCCACCTCAGGTTAAGCCGTAAACAGCGTCGGATCAACGCAGAATCGACGTCCATAGACGCTCAGACAGTGTCGTCTCGACATAACCTTAACGAACATCGTTAACGGCATTTGACAATCATATAACGGTTTCATTGCTAACTACAACATGTTCAAGCCGTGAAGGAGATAATCTCCTGCCTCAGTGTTGGCTTCTTTCCTTCAACCTAATAAGTCCAAACGTCAGGATATATACCAGCGTCGATTCGACGTCTCGTGACGTCCGATCGGCGTCGACTCATCGTTATTGAACGAAAATTGTGAGCAAACTGGCAAGTTTTGTTTACACTTTAGATCAAATATATATGTTTCTTTGGTTCTTCAGGCTAACAAGTCTGAATGTATGGATATATACCAGCGTCGATCCACCGCAGATTCGACGTCATCAGACGTCCAATCGGCACCGATTCAACGTCACCTTAACGGAAATCGTAAACACCTCTAGATAGATAGTTGGTGCGTCATAGCTTGCACTTTAGATCATCGTTTATAGACATAGACATAGAAATTTTATTTTGTGTCGATTATAGTATAACATGTAACATAAGTCCAGTAGGGCTTTTACTTCAACAAACAAGAATAAACAAACATTTTAAAACAACGAGTATCAGAGCATGCACATATATAAAACAGTATTATAAGAGACAAAGCACAATGTACAAAATATATCACAGCATGCAGAATAAGAAAGTAAAATGTATATACAAATAGAGAACATCAGCAGGGGGATTGATGAACCATCTAACCGACTGCTGACGAGAACTATTGGGCAATGCACAATAGCTGGAGATTTTTATGAGATTCAAGAAATTTTGACGTTTAGATTGCAGTAAATAGACACCCAAAGAAACACAGCCTTTGCAACAAAGCGAAATAAAGCGAAAAAAGGAGGGGTCGAAAAGCGAAAGCTTGTAAGCAAAGGGAGTGCAAGGGAGTTAAAACTGAACTGCAGAAGCAAAACAAAGCAAAGCCTAAATTTAATTTGAATGACATCAGCCAATGTCACCATCCCAAGCATGGAGCAGTCTCTTGAACTGAGGGAAGGACTCGGCCAGCCTCGGGTCCTTAGGGAGACAGTTCCAGATTCGAGCGGCTTCATAGCGGAATGACCTTAGACCATACCTTGTGCTCTTCACAGCTGGAAGACTTGCCTGATTTTCTCTCCTGAAATTGTAATTTGACTGTTTGATATTGATTACATCTTTAATATAGTCAGAGCTATGTCATTAACGATTTTGTAGACCTCGGAAGCCATTTGTTTCATCCTTCTTACATGTAAGGGGGTGGTGTTCGTCGAGGTGACGGTGACAGACAACAGAGCTTGAAGGGAAGACGTGAAATCATTGTTGATGAAACGTAAAGCCCTCTCTTGGATTTTTTCTAACTTATTAGTGCTAGAAGTACTACAAAAATGCCACGCTAGCGGGCAGTAGTTAAAATTGGAAGCAATAAAAGAAATGTAAATAGTCATCTTGCCTTGTTTAGTTAAAAAACGACCAATGCGCTTCAAGACTGCGAGTTGTTTTGAAGCTCTTTTACAAATTTGGGACATATGGTAATCAAATCGTAACATAAAATCTTTAATTATAACTAAAGAGTGACATTATCTTCACACTAAATTTCAGCTGAGTCAATATTAAAAGAAATAATAGTATAATGTAACCTTTTCCCAATATAAATAGCCTGACAATTTTGTGGGATTTGCTTTCATAAAATTAATAAAAACATTCAATCAGGTTACAACTTTATTCTTCTAAAACCTTTTTCAACACGTCAGTGTTGGCATGAATAAAAGACAGTGTGTTGTCATCCGCATAGTTGTAGATGACTCCTTGATTAATAAAAAAGAATATATCATTTAAAAGTACATTAAAAAGAAGGGGCCCTATGATTGAACCCTTGGGGACAGACACCCTTTAAAATCTTTTCCTAACTGCTAGTGTGTGATCCAAGTCTAACCTGCTGCACTCTGTCACTTAAGTAGCTGCTAAGGAGATCAATAGCTTCAGGGGCCAGCCCATAAGCCCTCAATTTTTCAATTAAGATACTATGGGGCAAGCAGTCAAAGGCCTTAGACAATCCATGAGCACCACAGCTGCAGACTTACGGTTGTCCAAGGCCTTCTCCAATCTTCGAGCAGGCGCAGCAGAGAAGACTGGCACCCGAACCCTTTACGAAATGCTGCCAAGAATGAACTAAAAATATCATTAAAATAATCAGACAACTGATTATGCATTACCCTCTCATAAGCCTTTGAGAATATTGGTAGTACACTCATCGGTCGATAATTTTCTCTATTCAGAGGTTCATTCGTTTTATGAATAGGGACGACTTGGGCCCCTTTTAGACTTGCAGGGAACTTACCATGCTGAAATGTGTTGTTAATCAGGTTAGCCAGCACGCCACTAACGCTTTCAATTTGTTATGCGTGACTTAACAATTTTGGCTGGAATATTATCAGCTCCAGTTGATTTCTTTGAGTCAATAGAGGATTAAATTTTATTTATCTCAGAGCCTGATACCGTTTTGAAAGAAAATTTAGGGGTATTTGTGGGTAAGTTTTGCGGGTTTTTTTTGATACTGGGGTGGTTTTCCACGTTATCAATGTGGCAATCTTTGCCTATATCAGTGGCCATATTAGCAAAGTAAGAATTAAAAATGGTGCACACTTCAGCCTGATCCGAGATCACTTTATCTTCTTCGCACAGAATGACCTCTGGGCAACCATCAGACCCCTTCTTGGAAAGAAAAGGTTTGATTCAGTGTAGGCCAGAAATCTTTTGACTTGGGGACACCTGCGCATCGTTCAAAGAAGTAAACCCGCATCGAGGCTTTTTTCCAAATTTGGTCACATGGTTGCGCTGTTTACAGTAAAGCTCACAATTTGCTGGAGTTTTAATGTGTTTGAATTTATTAAAAAGCATACGTACATGTATTTTTAAATACAGCGCGTCTGAGGTTGCCGTTCATATAAGCAGGCTTTTCTGCCTTAGTCAACCGTTCTTTGACAGGAGCATGCTCGTTGATGATGTCAGTCAGAAGCCACTCATGCACCCAGTACACATCATTGATGTCATCAAAGACGTTTACAGCCTGAAATGGTATCCGACCGACATCCTCAGCGAACCCTGCCTTGTCAAAATTTTTATAGCTCCGATTCTTGGTGCGTTTTTTCTCAACCCTGGCTGTGGCACCCTTGACTTCCACACCTATCAGGTTGTGCCCGTCACTGACACCACACCCAAAATTTAGATTATTAAAGCAGAAATTTGGTTTGTTTGTGAGAAAGGCATCCACCAAGGATGGAGTACAATTCTTCATGAACCATGTAGCAGATTTAATTAGATTTGTGAAGTCGAAAATGTCAGTAAGTGTTTTGGATTTGGCACTGTCTAAACAATCATAACTGATATCGCCGGCTACCATAATGTTTTCGTAGTGGGTAGAAATTTTTCCAATGCCTTTAGTAACAAAGTCTAAAAATAGTTTATTGTCCACAGATGGTGGTCTGTAGACGCCAATGACAGCCAGAGTGCGTTTTGCAAAGTTACCCTGTAAATGAGAGAATCTGTCGCACCAGTACCGGTTTCGGTCACCAAGCATAATAGGTATGAGCATTAGAATATATATTTACGTCGGTTTTGCGTCGATTCAACGTCTTAGGACGTCCAATCGACGAACAATTGACGCAAACTTTACGAGAATCATGACCACAATTGAAGGAGATTTGCGGTATCAAATACAGGTACCATTTTTGACGTTTGCTGGAAATTTTATCACATAACGGAATTTATATGGTAAACGCACTAGGAGCACCGATCGACCTATTGGGCCTGTGGTATCTGTGCAAGGTCAACGTCAATCGGCATCACTACGCGTCCCATTGGCGTTGATCCGACGTTATTTTGCCAAAATTTGTCAACACACCAGAAATAATTTGATAGAGTCACATGGCATTTGATACTCGTGTGAAAAAATTGTTTGCATTTTGATAATTACAGAATGTAATAAGTACATCATCAGAGGCACAGGATTTGAGGTTCACCATCATTGTTTGCTAGTGCAGGACTGAACTTCAAGTAATAAATTGGGGTATACACGCCATAAAAATGCTGATTCGTCGCTTCATAACATCCCGCCGGCATCGATCCAACCGTACTTTTTTTATCCCCGCGGCGTGCACACACCTGAAATTGGTGATGTTTAAACATCATGAACACTCTGGTAATTTGGTAATGTGGTAAATCATTTGAGATCCATGTATAAATGGTAAGAGCTTGTTTGCACATCCGAGTACTACAGATTGGATATGGTATAGTTTTATCTTTAAATGTGGTGGGTCGCTTTGGTTTGCATAATGATCTTCAGTTTAACAAACCTGAGCGCTATGACATATGCTAACGTCGACACGAAGCCAGGAGACGACATGTCGGTGACGGTCCGGTGTCTTTATATTTTTTTTTATTGTTTTATCTTTTGGAACTATTTTTTGTCTAAAATAATTGATGTTACTCTCGTCATAAGTCGAGGTTGACTACGCATTGTACGGTATGATTTTAGTAATTGTCAATCAAAACTTCGCAATGACTTTCATTGGGAATACATCAACTTCGTATCGACATCGATTTGACGTAAAGACGTCGAATCGGTGTCGACTCGAAGTTCCTTTAATTAGAGTAGCGAATAGGAAATTGACAATTTGACATGTTTGTGGTGGCGTAAAAAACATCTTATAGTCAAAAAGCATGTTATTCGTACATGTATAAATTTCGGATCGCTTATTAGTCGCACAGTAGCATACAGGTACATGTAACGGTACTTTAACTGATTGAGGCACTCTCATCGGCATTCGCGTCCAATGCGTCTCCGGGCTCTTGGGTCGCAACTTCAGTCTCGTAGTCATCAGCATATCCCTCTTCGACAGCATTTTCAAACATGTCAGCAATGTCACCTTTATTCGGAATTTGGGCTGCTCATCGGTAACTTTGGCAATTATCTTCCCATCATTTGGCTAAAACTTTTTGATACGTTTAGCTTTCTTGAGATGAATAAGTTGGTTCACAACTCGTCGCTTCAGTGCTATAGTGTTCTATCTACCATTCCACAAGTGTTGAGAAAAATGAGTTTGAAAATTTTAGTATCCTGATTTTTGATGCCTCATTTATCACATACCTTTGAATCATACCAGAGTGTTAAAATATATACATACAGTGTAAATGACCTTGGTTTGAAGAAATTTTTACAGTAATATGGAATTTATGGGCATTTTACAATTTGCAGATAGAACATTATGCCATAAAAATCGCCTCTTGCGTTCAGTGCTATAGTGTTCTATATGTTCCTACAGCTTATTATTCCGTTAATGGAGTCAATTCGTGTACTATTCTGGACATAAATGATTATTTGTACCTAAAGGTAGCAGATTCAGTCATTTGATTGGCATAACAGTAACAAACCACTCGGATTATGCCATTAAAATTTATGTAAGGGAGGTAATCTGTTTCTACATATATTTTTTCTGTCAATGGGGTCAATTAGTATAATATTGTAGACTGAACTGATTATTTGGACCTAAAAATAGCAGATTTGACCATTAATTTGTAAAAACACTGACAAATTACTTCAATTAAAGCAGTTTAAATATGTGTAAGGGAGGTAATCTCTTTCTAAAGCTTATTATTGTGTCCATGGATCAATTTGCATATTTTTATTTGACTGAGAGGATTATTTGGAACTAAAAGTAGCAGATATAGCCATAAGTTCGTCATCACACCGACAAACCGCTTCAATTTAGGGAATTTAAATTTATACAAGGGAGGTAACTGCAAATTGTATCAATTTCTGCAAGGGAAGTGACTCTGTAGATAGAACAGTATGGCACTGAACTAATCTGGTCACGTGACATAATCACCGTTAGCCATTGGATGAAAATCACTTAGAACACTTTAGCACCGAACGAAATTCACCTTTTGTAGATAGAACAGAAAAGCACAGCGATTTAAAGCTTACTGGGAGGAGATAGGCAAATGAAACCTTTACCAGTAGATAGAACATTTGATCCCCTTTCCAACGGTATGCATAACTCATTTTTGACCAAAATGTCACTTAGAACACTATAGCACTGAAGCGACGAACTGTTTGATGGGTCGCTGTAAAATCTTCCGTCATGTAATCGTTGGACAAATTAAATTTGGCGTCATAAGCCTTGGCCTTTGATTTATATGAAGCGAATTTAACAATCACTTGACGATTTTGCTTTTTGTTTGGTTTGCCTATGGGATGGCACCTGTCGATATCTTCTGTTTTTTATGCCTTCCGTGGTGACAGCCAGGGCATTGTTAAGAATGTTCAAGACCACCTCTTCACATCGTGATGTATCTGGTAGGGAGACGTTATTAATCGTATATTTTGGCGCCGGCCATATTGCTCAAGATCATTCATGCTCTGAGTAAGCTTATTTGCTTTAGTTTCAAGCTCTTTTACTTTATTCCTCGTTTGTTTAAGCTCGGCTATTAGAATGCAAACGACACAACGATGGAAGCTCATAGCCATGACCGGCTAACATGATTACCAGCTGTTGTAAATCAAGCAGAAGGCACCGACAAACCTATGGCTTACGATAGCTTCGACTGTTGCAACACGTTTTGAAATAATGCAATAACTTTTTTCATTTTGAATTTTTTCTTTCATTTTAAGGTTCCTCAGCACACTTTGGCCAATTTTACAAATTATTGCTCATCATATTCAAGACAAACTAACTGTCTCTTTTGATTCGTCCTCCATAGGGCTGATTAGTTATAAGTGGTTTCTAACTATTTATGCTAAATACAGTTCCGTAAAAACTTACAACGAGGAGGATTAAATTTTTTTAGGGAAAAAAATACCTTTTCTAAATTTTCCAAATCCATCATCTACATGTATATTTTGACATTATCCCCCTTCATGATATTACAAACTAGAGCTTCGCACCTGAGTGCACATGATTTAAGACTTTTCGGTACCATACATAGCGGCTTAGTAACAAAATGTCACTTGCGAATGTACAGTTCAATTGAATGGTTTAATAGATTGTTTTGATACCTTACGTCCAAGCCAACAATTTTAGCTCACGTGAGCCAAAGGCTCAAGGTAAGCTATTGTGATTTGTCATTTCCTGGCGAGCGTCAGTCTGTCCATAAAACTTTTGCTTTAAATGACAACTCCTCCTGAAAGACTGGTCCAAATTCAAACTAATTTCACAGAATTGTTCCTCAGGATACCTTCTACCAAAATTGCACAAATGGTTCCCCTCCTCTGAACAGAGGGACTGCCAGAGCTCTAGATAAGAATTGATTTAAACGACATCTCCTCCTGAACCACTGGTTCAAATACAAAATTAATTCACAGAATTGTTCCTCACACTGCTTTACAAAAATTGCACAAATGGTTATGCTCCACTGAACAGGATGGCTGCCAGAGCTCCAAATAAGAAATCTTTCAAACGTTATCTCCTCCTGAACCACAGGTCCAAATTCAAAATATTTTTATAGAATGGTTCCTCAGGATACCCTCTACCAAAATTGCACAAGCACAAATTATTCCGCTCAGCTGAACAAAAGGGCCACCAGAGCTCTAGATAAGAAATATCTTTAAACAACATCTGCTCCTGAATCACTAGGCCAAATTTAAAATTATTTCACAGAATTGTTACTTTTGATGTCTTCTACCAACAAATGCACAAAGGGTTCCGCTCCGCAGAACAAAAGGGACTCCAGAGCTCTAGATAAGATATCTTTAAATACCAATATCTCCTGAACCACAGGTCCAAAATCAAAATAGTTTCACAGAAATGAATCTTATGTTGTCCTCTACTAAAATTGAATGACTACCAGAGCTAAAAATATAAACATTTTTAAATCCAATCTCCTTCGCCACAGGCCAATGCATCATCTATTTTGTGCTAGGACTCAGGTGAGCGACCCAGGGCCCTAGGGCCCTCTTGTTTGTTTTAGTTGTCAAAAAGAGCGTGTGAATAAACATAAAATGCATTCTAAAATTTTTTCCTAATTATATCTTTTATCTGCTCCTTGAACATTTTGTAGCACATAGAGTGCGGTACAATGGTGCATGCCATGCCACATTTCATCACAGGAAACATTAAGGAGTTTCCAGTTCATTATGGATTAAGCCATGCATTCTGGGAAACCCCTAACACCTAAATGGGTAATTTTACAAACAACATAGACCCAGATGAAATGCCGCATAATGTTGGTTTTCATCTAAGATAACACTGTTTGTAAAGGTAAAATAAAGATATTCAGACAAAAGAACACGATCTTTTTTTAAAGTATAACCTGACACCCCTATGTATTATTTGATACACTTAGCCAAAAGGAAGAATCCATTAATATACAAAGGATGAAGAATTCAGTGATGTGCCTGTTTACTAATTTTATTACTTAGCCAGTATGTATGTTACTGAAATAGTGTGCACTCAGGTGAGACCTTTAGTAATATGTTAATACATATTACAAGGGGCGTTCAAAAATAATGCAAGTTAAATTACTTAGAATGCGTGAAGAAATAGAAAGTTTTATACTTTTATGTTTATTATTTGCGGAGCTCAGGACACCATTTTGTCGCTGTACGCAAAATTTTAAGCAGTCATGGACAACTCTCAATTTTACTTGCTACGTAAGCCTAGACCAAGGATCTACTGTTTACCCCCCAAACCCCAAAAAACAACAACAACAACAATAAATAGGCATCCCACAAAAAATATCCCTGTTCTATACATTGAACTTAAAAGACCTGTAAATGCATAAAAATGAACCCAAAAATTAGTCTAGCTTTGTGATTACCCCACAAAAAGTATCCACAAAATCTGCATTCTCCATAATGATTCAATTTTCTGAACCCCCACCCCCCAAAAAATATAATAATAATAATAATAATAATAATAATAATAATAATAATAATAATAGTAATGATAATAAAAATAATAAATGAATATTGAAATTCAAAATTTTAAATCTCCCAAAATGGGTCTAGCCTTCATATACATATATATGAAAATATTAGACTACCCCTCCCCATCCCTGGGTACCCATTGTGCATTGAGTTTCAGATGCTTCTTCAAAATTTTATGAACTTGTGATCACGACTTATTTGTAAACCGGGCTAAGTGTCTCACGGTAAACCATGCATCTTTTTAGAGCAATTCAAATCAAGGATTTTTGGATGTTACGTTATGGATGGTCATTATTGTTAATTTGAGGATTACCAGGACGAGCAGCATCCTGTTTAAGCGCTTAAATTTAGTCACTCGCCTGTAAACCGTGGTTAAAGTCACTATAAATATCCCACACCTCTTATGAATATCCCACGACCTACCTTATATAGGCCATTATTTCAAGCACATTTTCAGCCTTTTCCCAGGCATATTGCAGCAGGCTTTTGAACAACGTACACTGTACGGATGTCAGTGAAGCTATAAAGAGGAATTTCGCTATTCCCTGTGTAACTGCTGGTTCTCAGTCTACTATTTGTCAGTAAGGTAAATACAGGTAGCCAGAACCACCCCGCCATACACACAAGCACATTTACAGGCATTGGTGTGTGTGTGTGTGTGTGGGGAGGGGGGGGGTACTGGTTATCTGTTGTTTTTTTTTTCTATTTCTGACCACTGTAAACCGCGAACCAGCAATTAATGTAGATATGATCAATGTTACATTTATCGACACATGGTGGGTCTTTTCCCCGGTTTGTGCACTTGGTGTGAAATAAAAATGAGCTTGCAATATTTTTGAACGCCCCTCGTATATCAGGAGAGGGAATAATGTCAAAATATACATGCAGATGATGGATTTGGAATATTTTGAAAAGGTATTTTTTTCTTTATAAAAATTGAATCCTCCTCATTGTAAGTTTTTACGGAACTGTATTTATCATAAATAGTTAGAAACCACTTGTAACTAATCAGCCCTATGGAGGACGAATCAAAAGAGATAGCTAGTTTGTCTTGAATCATCTTGTCATACCAAGGGTTGCGATTCGCTATCTCAACCCTTGGCCTCACAATGATACTTTCTTCCGATTGAGTATGTCATAAGACGAAAATAGTAACAATTTATATGATCAATCATAAAGCGGTGCAAAAAATCGATAAACACAAGGCCTCCAGATATTACGGCGTTATTAATTTACGTTCAGTTTTCTTATTTAACAACTAAAATATACGCTTAATGTGCTCGAAAGAACTGTCACATTAAGATGGTTATTTTGAGCACCCATAACATAATTTTGTACTGAAGGATAGAAGAAAAATAAATAATCTTACGACCAAAATCTTTGCTAATCTGGACTTATGGAGGCTGTGTATATTAGATGCCGATAAACTGCTACGTTTAATCTGATTGGCAGGAAGGGATTATCGAAAAAATCCTTCCTGGCGTTTTCATTGGTCGATTAGTCTGCGCTAATAATAAATTTTGAGGGTCGTGAGGTGAAGGGTTTGTCGAAAGGTAGGTACGACGAAACCTTCGCTGGTGAAGATGGTCTTGAATATGATGGGCAATATCTTGTAAAATTGGCCAAAGTGTGCTGAGGAACCTTAAGTCATCAATGTCGATGCAAAATGAAATAAAGATGTAATAAAGCAATTATTTCATTTTGTGTTGATATGCTCCATATCGATACAAATTAAAATACTGTTAATATAAGAACCATATATTTCTTTCAACGGTATCCCAAAGTGTGGGAAGTAATATTGGATACTGTCAACATCATTAAAGTGAATTTTCGACGAAATGCCATAAATGAAGGAGCTTTGTTCAACTGTGACTTAAGGCTCATTAGGCGAACTTGTAGAACAGACATATTCTGGTGTACGTCTGTCCAACATTTTAATGCCCCCAGCTTCGAAGAGGTTGAGGGATATATTGGTGGGTCAGCCTATCTGCCAGTCTGTGCGTCGGTTACGCTTGCACTCGTTCAAGAACCATTGAAAATAGAATCTTGGAATATCACATGTGGATTAACTATGCTAATTAAAGGGCCATTTTATTCGTTTTCGTTGCATTTGGAGTTGCAGAGTTACACCCTTTTTTACAACTTGTTTTAATGTTCCCATTGTAATTCTGATTTTGGGTGTTCAATAGACTGAATGGTTTAGGCAATTCAATTGACTGGGTGGTTTGTGGTGTTTTAGTGGACTGGGTAGTTTGCCATGTATCAGTGGACTGTAGCCTTGGGTGGTTTGCAGTTATTACAGTAGACCGATAGCCCAGCGGTAAGCGTTAAGAAACATATTTGTCATTTACAACATACCTTATAGTATCGACGCTGCGGCAAAATGAAATAAAAAAAATGTATGCCTTCTATCAGCGCAAAATGTTATAATTCTTCACTGTTTTATTTCAAAAATTAAAAATATCTTTGGCATATGCCATTTAAACGACCTTTAAAGTTTAACGCTAAAGCGGAAGTGGACACAGGTCATAGCTCAGTAGTAGCAGACGAACAGACGGACTCACCCATTGTGGGTCTTGCAATTTATGCTAAAGCGATGATTTTACCCACCTACAAGCAAACAAAAGTGTCGGTACAATAATAGTAAAAAATTGTGGCTGTTCTGTGGTAGTAACCAGTACTAGGCTGGGTGATTTGTTATGTGGTGCACTGGAAGGCTCAACCGGCAGATTTTCTGGTTTAAAACGTCTCAGAAGACGAGGCAATGGGTTAGTCTCATCTGACAGACTGGTGGATACAGGCACCGAACGCTGTACCCCTGTGTACAAGACGGTATGTTTTCTGGTTGTTGAAATGAAACTCTAAGTATTTATGTCTCGCAAATATTTAAAAAAAAATCAGTACTGCCGCAGGATTTTAAATATATCTATCAGGCTAAACTACGCTGAAACGAAGTTATCAGTGGCCACCTACACATTTTTGCGCCTGTTCAGATAGTAAACATTGCTCTTACAAAATTTTAATTCTATAAAAAAATTCAAGGCTTTTTCAAGACTCTGAAAATTACGCCATTTCAAAGTGACTTGTAGATCTTGCACAGACGAAGTCAGAGTAAAGGTATCTTCATTTCAAAAAGTCACACTTTTTACTGTGATATTAAATATTCCTCAAATATGTTATCCATTTATATTTTAATTAGCAAGAAGCTGTTAATAACAGCTGTGATATAAGATGAAAAAGAATCAAAATTTTTGTGACAATTGAACACTCCGTTTCTCTTCTAAGTTAACATGAAGGTAGCCACTATCAGCAGCTTAATCTGTTAAATGTGTTTTATTTAAAAAATCAAAAATATAATTGGCATAATGCCATTTATATGACCTTTAAAGTTTTACTCTGAAACCGGAAGTGGACACCATTCTTTAAAGAATAAATGATAAAAAACGGGCTGATCAAGCTGTATTGTGTTTTGTCTTACATGTTTACATAAAATAAAACGCATACAGCGATTTTAGTATGTACAGTTGTACTGGAAAATGCGGATAATGAGCTTTTTTAAAAAAATCATAAAAATCGTTCATAAGCAAAAATTCAGAAGTTTGGCTTTTTTCAAGTCGGCTAGACAGAGAGATAAAACAGAACAGAACAGAACATATTGTTTATTTGACATAAACCATACAGTTTCTAGTCAATCACATATAATTATTACACAATAAATCTGTCACGTTTCATGAATATTGAACGTTCATATTTTTGCTCATATCAAAGGCATAGAGGAGTATTTTAAGTTGCAAATAATCGTATACTTATTAAATGACTATCATGGAGAAGAAATTTCTTAATGTTAGAATTTGGCTTATTATTTGATGTTTTGATGGAGGCTGAGCCAAATCCAAGCAGCAGGCATTACCAACACAAAGAGGGCGACGTGAACCACCCTCATTGTATCGATAAGACTTTGCTATTATTGCGAATAAAGAACTGGTTGCTTTGCCTAATTTGTCTTCCTGGTGTCTCGTGATGGTTGAGCGGCTCTTGCTCGCAGTGTCATGGGATTGTCTGCGGTTTGTGATTGTGGTATTTCCTGATCATACTAACTTACTATTTTTGAAATCACATGTACTTCAAATTGGAAAAAACAACTGCACTCAAAACCCTTATTTTCTTAGAAAAATTGATTCTTGCATTTTAATTTTTGAGCCAAAAAATTGTGAAGTGAAAGAAAACTCTTCCAAAGCACCACTTAACTTTAGTCCATTGAAATGCACATATTTGGGCAAAAAAGTTATTTCAATATAATAAGCACTAAGTCAGAAAAAGTGAAATTGAAAAGTGTCCACTTAGAATTTCGTTTCAGTGTATATCTATTTACTTTAAGAATCTTGGAATGTAGGTAACTCAAATAACACCCATAGGCTGGTGGCATCGACCCTGTGGTAGAAAGAGTTGCCAATACTGCAACTGATAACCAATCTGAAACTTTGAACTCATATTCTTGAGTCACTGTCACATCCAGCCATAACACAAACTCCACAGCAGAAAATGTTGTCTATGTCATCACTTGCAACAGATGCAATAATGTGTAGGTAGGAGAAATGAAATTTCAATTAAACAAGGGCAGGTTAGACTTTAGAATCTGCCCATCACTATTTGTTTTGTTCATTTTGTGGACGTGTTACATATAGATAATATAATGTAACATGACAGTAATGTACAAGATTTATATCTGACATGAAAAATAAGGTTATATATGGTAGCAAATATAAGATATCTGTATTCATTTTAGCTACTGAAAGTATGGGTCATGACGTAGTGGACAGATTCTGAAACCCTAGTCGCTGGTATTTAACAAAATTTAAATCCTGTCGAATAGGTTGTAATTTTTCTGTGGCTGTGAACCTTTAACTGATATGACACTAATGATATAACCTGTTAAATGTGTACTGCTGTGTGAGATGGAGAAAAAGTGATACACGTTACTTATTATATTATAAAACTGATTTATTAGCCAAATTTATTGACACTTAATAGCAACCAGTTCTTATGGGACCATTTATAGTGTTGAAAACAAGTATATGTTTACAAGTACAGGTATGAATTGTCCCTCGATTGGTGGGACCAAACGGTCTGAAATCGATATGTCACCGGTACCCAAAACAAAAACAAGAAAAATGACCTCCACAATTGAAATATTTGCTGGTACGTACAAAGGTTTAACATTATTTAAAATGAGGCACACAACACATATTAAAGGCAGCTGACATATACATAATGCCTTATTTCGATACAAAAAATTATGATAGACAAGACAGTTCACCAACAGAAAAAATCTCATAAACAAGAGTTTCCCAAGTCTTACCTTTGGTAAAATTTCCAAAGCAACAAAAAACAAACAAAAAAACAACGTGGCTTTGCAATAGGTGTAGATGGAGATCATCCTCAGTATATGCTAAGTCTGATAGATATCTTTGCTAGGTGGAAAACTGGTAGATAAGGATGAAAAATATTCACGTAGAGAGAGTGTCAACCCGCTGCATTGAAGAGATCCCAAAATGCACTGTTTTTATTAATTGGTAATACATGAATTGTCATCAAAAAAATAAAACTCTTAGCCCTGGTCATTTCGTGTCACATTATAAGCGTGTTCAGTCATCTTTTAGCTAGGGTTGATATTACTACAATATATCATTTAGGCTTCTTTCCACGACGCTTACAACGACCCTTTCCACGATCTCGTCCACTACCTTTTCCATTGCCTTTACATGTTGTGTGTTGAAAAATACCGTTTAAGAAATGTCTCTTAGCCAGATCTAATAGTCCCTGCCACTTAACATGGAACCACTGATTGCACTGATCACAAGCCATGCTGGCATCCTTTGGCTCTTCTGGATTATCAGCTAGAATTTTCTCGCATGTAGGACACTTGAAAGTTTCCTCTTCCTTAGTGCCACACTTAGTTCTTTTCTTTGGTACAGATACTTTTTTCAGTCATTGCTGTTATTTTAGTCCAAAGCGCTTGCTTCTTTTTTTCTAGGCAATTCAGTTTTGAATTTCTGTAATCTTTCAACTAAAAATCCTCTTAGAAAATGTTCACACACAAATTGAAACAATTAAGATATCATCAAAATATAAAGTTCGTCTTCATCATTTCCTACATCATCAGCAGCACATTGAGCAATTAATAAATGCAACCACAGTCTAGAACTCTTTCGTTGGCAAAAAGTTTCTGTCTAATAACTGTATTTTTTTCTGTAAAAGTGAAAAGCTGAGGGTAACATCAATTGGAGATGGAAATAATTAATACTGAGGGAGAAATGATACACAATATCAGAAATATGAAGCAGTCCTCTTGATGGTCGCTGTTTGTAATCTATCTAATACATGCTTCCTGAATCTTCGGTGGTTTTATTTGCCTCATCCTCATATATACAGAGAGTCTTTAGCAGGCGAAATGACCGGTATTGCAACTGACGTTGTAGCTGTTGTACCATCTCTCTCTTTCCAATATATTTAAGAACATTTGTTTACAACCAGCCAAAAACTTTGTGAATCTATGCTCCAGCTATATACCTTAAATTTGATTTTGCAGCATCACTTATCCCTTCAGCGCCTTTTGGGGTATTTATTTGTTCCTCTATCTGCTAACTTTTTTATGTTTTGATTTCTTAGCCAGAAATAAAGTTTCATTGATAGTTTTTGTGGCTTGTTAGAGAATTTTAGACGTCTAGATAGAGAAACATGCTCTTCACTTGTTACAAATGTGCGTGCCTGTTTACAAAGTCTGGTCAAATCGTCATTTGTTTTTGTTCTGTTATTAAACACTCCACATACATTATAGTAGAATGCTCTTGCATGGTCAGTAAGGATTTGCACAACATCGTCGCTGATATCAGTTGGCATAAAAGGTCTTCTCACAATCAGTTGAAATGAAATCGTTGATTGGCCAGGGACACGGAGCGATTTTAACACTGGACTGACCAGGAAGTGGGCCAGGTTCTTTTTGATTTGTTGGTTCTTCTGAGTCAGACATAAAATTATTTTCCTTACAGTTGTTTGTAATATCGTTAATACAACAAGACAGATCGTCCTTAGGCTCCCAGCTCCATCAGAAGTAAAAATCGTACACCTCTTGAGGGTGTTTAATGCTGGCGGTAATAGTTTAATATAATTCGAATGTCCATTCCATCACCTAAATCTATGTATATGGCGGTTAATAGTTTTAAGGCATGATGTTTAAAATCTATTCCAACGGCCACGCTCATTTGGCAGGGCGCGAAAAAAGAATAACAATCTATTTCTTGTCTAGCAAATTCTTGGCCTTGTGCACAATGCACTGTCAGTGCAAAGACATGCTTTCAGGGATACTGCACCCGACAAGCAAGCACTTTTTCGGTGGAAGGCTTATTTTCTGTATCGACACAAAATTATGACTGGCCCAGTTTCAGCACTAGGAGAATGCACGATTCCCCTCAGTCCATCGCAGAGATGGCCATGTAGATTTCTGATTAGAATCACTGGTACGCAAATTTTGAGGGAAAAAATTTTGTCAGTACTACTTTTGATAAGCATTCTCCTTTTTCCTGAAATTAAAATATGTGAAATGAGTTCATTACATAAGATGAAGAATTATCAGGTGGAAACTACTATCTAGATCAAAATATACTGTAATTTTGTCTAAGATAACTTGGTTTAAGGGTATATCGATGTAATACCAACAATAATTCAACCACTCGAAAGATATATTTCTGCTGTGTTTCTATCTTTCAAAATGACTTTGAGTGTGGGATTTGGGTTCTGATTGTCCAGTATCTGGTTGTCGCTAACTTACTACCTTTTAATATCAGGTGACTTTTCTCCCTTTTGTATATAAAGGTTATATATTGTGCTGGTTTGAAATATGTTACATGATTCCTATATCGTGTTATGATTGCTGTTTGATATACATGTATTTGTTATTTTTTGGAAAATATTATGTTTTGAGACAACCGGTTGATTTCGATTACACCTATTCCTGGTCATTGATTACTTTATTTATATATTCATGAATTTACAATCCTTCATCTGTCGCTTTATAAGTATAAAGATCACCAGGATGGGCATCAAGATAGTATTGATTTATGTAAGCAGCATCAAAATTTGCGTACAACAATTGGCATAAGCCTTTTTCATCTGGTAGATGTCGGTTCAAACATTTAAGTAAGATTTCAGTGCTTTCATCAGAACAGCTTTTCACAGAGCTGGTAAACAGCTTTGACTAGGTTCCGTTCATGTTGTCTATCAACCTAAAATATAATAAATATACTTATGTTATTACAATTATTTCTAAAATAACATAGTTCTAATAGAAATAATTAATGAGCAACATTTTAATAAATTTGAGAATGAATGCTCATCTGCCGGTGTACTTGTACTTCGCCTTCAATACTTTGATAACAAAGAATTACTTTAAAACTTTTTACAAATTTAAAGCATTTGGCCTTGGTTTTCGCCAATTCATATGCCTTTTTATTTCAAGTGTGTGCTAACTGTGTACCAAGACGAGGCATGGTCTGTCTTTTACAGAACTATTCAAACACTTTTACATAAATTTAGGAACTAAATTTTTCCTTTTTACTAACTGTAACTTTTGTTATTTCATACTCTGATTAGGAGGGATGTCATGGTCATTCCTTTTTATTAGATATGTCATTAACTATCATTGTTTCCATTTGATACATTTTTCTATCATCTATGATGATTTTAAAATGGTACCTGCAAACCTCCAAATACTCTATTGTTTCCCTTTACCAATCTACATGCAGCCTCCAACTTGTCAAATATCATTCCGACACCATTCCAATCTCGTCTATGGCTAGGACGTCTTTGGCAACAATCCGTGTCCTAGCTTCGGCAAACTTGTCGTCTTCTAGGAATGCCTCCTGGGTCAGCCTTCCGTCACCTAATCCAGGCCAGTGGTGAAGCGTTGTAGCATCTAGTCCTACGCTATGTTGCAGCCATTCCTGTTGATGTTGTAATTGCAACACGTTTCTTTTCCTTTAGATTCTGAACTTTTTGTCAAAAGAAACAACGTAAAAAATGGCATTTACTTCTTGCAATATGCAATCCTGTCTATGGATTAGATTTTGATTTTAACATATATGTGAATGTAATTTTTAGATAAACAATTGTGATTAATTGTTATTTGTTAATGATTAACCGGTCGTTTCATGCTTAACATATGATACAAAATTAAAATAAGTGAAAGAAGTAATGTCCAGAAATAGGGTCTCTTACAACACATTTCATTGAATACATAGATTTAGGTGATGGAATGGACATTCAAATTATATTAAACCATGTAAACATGTCTGGTTTAGCATACCTTTGTCCCACTTATGGAGAAAATAGTGTATAAACAGCCGGAGATAAAGGATTACGTGCATTAAGCAGTGTTTTGTCCTCCTATGAATCCAAAATATTAAAGTAACTTTAAAATCATCTATTTGATGAATGACCCCAAGTGTTTATATTTCATGTTGATTTGACTTTAACGGATAATATGGTTACAGAAAATGGCCGCCATTATGGGCTTCAATAAAAAAAGTCATTTATACCACGATATGCATGTTTTACAGACAGTGGTTATTAACAAAAACTATAAGCACAGCCAAATACCAAAAAGTTATTTAAATAGTTTACGTATCTTGGTTTAATTTATCATCCATATAAATTTTGATAGTAAGCTCATATATCAACGCTTACAAGGACCTCGGATAGTCTCCTATTCAATATGTCCAATTTTGAGAGCCTGTGGATAGGATAATGCATAATTGACAACTTAATTTTTGTGCTTAAATCAAACCCTTACATTTAGTGCACCTAGCAAACTAAACATATTTTGAAAGTATTGTATAATTATGCCAGAACATCGAGGTTAAGGGGTGGGGGTATTTTTTGTGACCAAATTTTATCTCACAGAAATTCAAAATTTTCGGCTTGTATTCGCCTAAAGACATGGGAATATAATGTTTGCGGCATAAAACTTGAGATGAAAGTGATGTGTTTGCATAAAATACATGCCGAGAAGATTTCATCGTTTCTTCTAAATAAGTATGTTGTCCATGACTTTTGACTATTACCTGTCGAGTTTCATGTTCAGCCAGTTTGACTTGTTCAATGAGGTGTACCATACCTACATAATGTATACACCAGAGTCTAGATAAACACAATTGTTGAGTGTTAAATAGTAAATATTTTCTTACCCATCAGATTTAACCTATAATTTGGTGCTTAAAAGAACTGTCCCATTGTGGCGGTTCTTTGGAGTACCCACAACATATGTTTAGTTTGAGAAATAAGACAGTTTATTACTTGGTACACAATCATAGCAAAAGCCCTGATACATGCCATTGTAAATTAATATTTACCTACAGGTTTGTACAAAATTAGTTCCTAATTAGTTTTATGATATTTGTTTTTTGAGCATTTTGACAGCGTCCTCCCCCCGTGACCAATCATGCCGTTTTTATATGATGTGTGAAATGTAAAACTACAACTGTGTGCAAAATGATTTGTTTGGTCACGGGGGGAAACACTTCAGTAAAACGTTTTCTATTTTCTATGTGTTAAAATGCAAAAAAAAGTTTTCAACCCATATTTTTAAATTGGTACTTGTCCTATGAGAAAAACTCGCTTGCGGATAATTTGAGGGTAGAACCTACTGCCCTTTTTGTGGAAAAAATATCGTTTTCTTTGAAATTTTTCTCTGACCATTTTATGGGCAATTGTTCATTAAGACTGTTTGAGGTCCTTTCTACTCTCGTCTCAATTCAGTTTGTCTACAAATAACCTCTGCAAAGGAGAGTATTTTGGTATTTGCCTGTGCTCTATGTTATATTTAACCCTTTAAGCGCCAAGAAAATATGTCATCTGCTGCAAATAATTGCATAACATTACTGACGAATTAAGTATAGAAGCAAACAGCGTGGACCCAGAACAGACTGCTCCTATAGGAGATGTCTGATTCGGGTCCATAGGGAGCGCAGTGGCTCAGTGGTAGAGTGCTTGACTCGAGACCGAGAGGCCGCGGGTTGGAGCCTCACCGGCGTCACTGCGTTGTGGTCCTTGAGCAAGACACATTTATCCTAGCTTAGTACTGGTTCAACCCAGGAAGAACCGTCCCTCTTTAACTGAAAAATTGTTGATGGGACGTAAAGAATCAAATCAAATCAAAAATCAAAATGATCCGGGTCCACACTGTTTGCCATAGAAGCTTTTAAAACATTTAAGCAGACGAAAAGCAGACGACATTTGTTGCGATTGGTACATTAAGGGTTAAACCAGTCCATGTAATAAGGGCTCTTATAGCTGGTACTGGTCGCTCGGAACCCTGATTTTGTTTCGTGCGAACAACAAAAACGCAGACCAACATGTACAACCACACAGTCTGATCAGCGGCTTTTTTATTCCTAATCCGTACACTTGATGTATACAAATAAATTTATTTTTTAGATAGTCTCTGTAGCTGTCTAAGTTGGTTTGTGTCTTCGTCAATCTGTAACCCCCTAAACAGGCCCCAAGGTTATAAAACTTTTATCATGCGCAACTCAACTGAGCATGAACTTTGAACTGCTCATAAAAATTAAAATGATGAAAAATGATGACTTTTCTCACTTTCAAACTCTCAGATATTGTATTTATCATGCCCATAAATGTTAAAATGCCAACAATTGTTGGCATTGTAACATTTATGAGCATGATCAATTTCGTGCTCAGTTGAGTTGAGTATGATTTTTTTTATAACCTCGAGGCCAAACTATTTTGCGACAGTAGACCCAGTTTGTGTCCTTCTCTTTTTTTGCATGACTCCTGGGTAATTTTGCACGCTATTTGTCGTCTGCTGATTTCTTTCAAAGTCGTTAAAAATCTGTCTGGAATACCACCTGAGCATAAAACAGATTGAATCCAGATCAGATATATAGTTTGTAGACATTGTAGATACAATTACTGAGGAGTCAACAAACACTGCTGAGCTTTGTCGTTATCTGTGCAATTCCTTAAATGCACATTCGCTTCTTTCTGCCCAGCAGAGTTAAGAGAAACCGACATTGGATGCGAAATTAGACCGTGAGCTGCTAATAGATCCCCTCCCTAGGGGGAATTTTGAACACTATGATTTTCTAAAACTACACTATATAAGACGCAAAATGACACATTGTAGCCCTCTGGCCATTGGGGCGTTACCGTGTAACAGTCATTATTAACTACCTTACCCTATAACAGCTTCAAATCCTAAAGTGCAAATACAAACCTATACCTAAATCTTAAATATTTATCGATATGCTGTTTGACTTAAAATCACTATATATAAAATGCAGCAAACAGTTAGTATGCATTAAAACGATCTAAGCCTATCATATTGCAGTTATATACCTTACCTACTTTCAAATATACTACTATGTATTGCTGTGCTATCACTAGACCATGGGCTGATACAATACATCTGAGGGGGAGTTTTAAACACTATAGTTTTCTAAAACTAAATTACATAAGTCAAATAATAATGCATGTTGGCTTTCTATGGGTTGGGGCGTTACCATGCAATAACAGTGTTTAATACGTTGCACTAAAATAATAGGACATCCTATAGTATATATATCAAATTGTTTCTTATTCTTACAAATCAATATGATCTTGTAATTGAAAGCTAATGACTAAAAGTATAATTTCAACTCATTTAGGCACCCTTTTTTACTGTTACATACGTTACATTCTTTAAATACATTATTTAAGTGCAATATTGACATTATATGAATTTAAACTGTTAGATGGTGTAAATTATTGCCATCTGAAGGCTAAATAAAATGAGATTATTGTTTTTGAATATACGATATGAATGATATTAATCTCTGGCAAAAACATGGGTGAAAAAAAGGAACAAACTTGAACTAAAAGCATAAAATGTCATTTCATTAAGAGCGTTTTATCGAAAATGTTGTTATGATATAAAGCAGGTCAGGACCAAAGAGGGGACATTTTATTGGAAGATTCCGTATGCATTGACAATGCTACCAGGGAAAAATAATGCACACAATATGTAATAACTTTCCAGTACTTATTGTATTAAAAAAAACAAGGAACAAACTTGAACTAAAAGCATAAAATGTCATTTCATTAAGAGCGTTTTATCGAAAATGTTGTTATGATATAAAGCAGGTCAGGACCAAAGAGGGGACATTTTATTGGAAGATTCCGTATGCATTGACAATGCTACCAGGGAAAAATAATGCACACAATAAGTAATAACTTTCCAGTACTTATTGTATTAAAAAAAACATCGATTTCACATGTATGTTACAAAGACACCACCTTTGCTATTATTTCTGGCTAGTTGACCATCCTATAGTAAAGCCAGTTTCCACTCTAAAATATTTACTATAAGATTCAATCTTAGAGTGTCCTGCTTTAGACGTATGCAAACTAGTCAGAAATAAGAAACGTAAAGAATATACCATTCACATATAAATCTAAGATCTAAAAAAAAATGGGCCCTTCTATTATAATGTGCTGCAGTATTCGTTTCCGTTTTCCATATTTATGCGATTCGCGAAATTTTAATCACCTTTGGCTTTACAATTTGACTCTTGGGTCAGTCTGATCTCTGATGATTCAGTGAATCTGAGTCACTACGTTCTTCTGACGTTCTTTCAATTTTATTGTTTTTTTTTTATAACCCGGGGTAGTCGCGATCTTGACCTTTTAGGTCAGTTCACCATTATTATTGATGCACGATTCTAGTTCGTAGGCTGTAACAACTCACTAGTTGTACAGTTGACCCCAATCTACGACAAGGACTAAGCTATTTCCCGGTTAATAATTCATGAAACCAAATCCCACTCTTTCAGTGGTCTAAGGGGATCAGCTACTTCTGTACCCTAAGAATTTAGATTCGATGGCTTCACAGCATACTTCCCCTAACGTAGGAGGGGACACACTCAGAGACAATTCTGCAAAAAATAATGTACTTATAGAGTCTTGGTTACTCAGAATCTCTCTGTTGTGTCTAGTGAAGTTGTTTGTTTCAAGTTCACAAAATAAAAAAAAATCAGTGGTCTGATTTTTAAAACTACAGCCTAACCCTATAAGCGCGCGATTAGCCCTCACCCGTGGGTGTATGGCTAACAGCTCCAATGCAGTTAGGATGGATCCGCTTTTCTGGATATCTACAATCAAAAATTTGTGAAACAGAGAAGTATTTTTAGTGACTTGCCTATGTCAGCACTAAATAATACCTCCTATGCCAAAACGAACAAACCAACGCACTACAAAAATGTACAGTGCGCTACTATAACGTCACCCTGGTTTGCAACGCTAACGTAGCCGAAACATCGAGAATCTGTGGCCCTTTTCCCTTTGAGGTCACACAATCTAGATAGTTTTGAGGTTTACAAATACTGATACTTATTCTCTTTGAAAATTCCAGGAAAACGTTGAACAATGCGGTGTCAACGTAACGTTTCAATGTCACGTTGGCCACCACCCTGTCTACGTGCTAATTTTGTACTTGCACACAGTATCAGCAGTAAACAGATAATTATGACCTATCATCAAACATAATATTTACATCACTATTGCGTAATTTCTTTTTGCTGTTTTATGCGTGAATAATGCAAAATATTTCTACATGTATTTTGGTGAAAACACCTTATCTCTGAACGTAAATGCATCAGCTATCACATTATTTATGTGAGTGTTTTTAGGGAATGCACCTAACCCTTAACTTGTAAATGCGTAAGATATAACTCGATGTGACACACACAGGTCGCTGCAGAAGCTAACTATCTTTGAAAGTCAAATCGTCTTCCCAAACCATGCAGTATAAGTCACAACAACTTAAAACCTAGTTGCTAGAATGTTTATTCCACCATTAAGTCGGTAAGCAGCTATTCATAGCTAATGTTATACTGTTTTGTATTTCCGACTATATAAATAAAATTTGTATTGTATTGTACTATAGGTCTCTGGTAAATACTCCAGCATGTAATTACAGTTTTATGTGCAGGCCCGACATAGTCTGCGACCACATTTGGCCAAAATAAAACTTCGAGTCTATCCTGACAGCTCCACTATAGCCGCAAGAACCGTCCCAAATGATTTTTAGGCACTACGCAAGTGCGTAGATTGATACGCAAGTGCGCAACATTAGCTATTTTCGCCGAAAAAACGGGACGTTATTTGTTACGCCCAATAGAACCCGTATATGGAATGCTGGCTGACTCAACAGACGACAAAATAGAAAAAAGATGACTTATTATTTCAGTAAATGTTACTTGCTAGAGACGTCGAGATTCTAAATCGCCATGGCCCTCACATGTACAATCTGAACACGGTCAAAATATAGATAACTTCACATACCTGTCTAGAATAATGAGCAGTGTCTCTACGACGTATCTGCTACCGATATCTTTTCTATGTCCCCTAACGTAAATGAACAATTCTGCCCTTATATAGGAAGATATGCATAAGATTTGCGAGAAAGGTAAGAAAACCATGCTTCACTAAATCCTCACGTTACTAAATAAAGTAGCAGTGAACTCAGACAAACCGCCCTTATATTCAACTAATATTAGAAAAGGTACCGTATCTCAGTTCATATAGGTGAATAGATGCACACCTAACTCTTTGCTTATTTATGCATATTCGCAACCATCACTGATTCTGGTGTTCCATATATTTGAAATTGTAACATATGTAAACATCACTTATAGAATATACTTATTTCAATCCTTAAATTATGCTTCTTAAATAATATCATTTATCTCTCTTGTATGTTTTTACTTATTTTTGAACATGAAAATAAGTATGCAAGACATTTTTCCTCACTGTCTATAGCTCAATTTAGATGTAACGTGATATTAAGCATGTAAGCGAAATAGTCAGGTCTATTATGTAAGTCATCATAATACACTATTTATACAGCTTATAAGCTATTGATTACACATATATTAATAACAATCAAGGAAGAAAGCTAACTGACAATTTCTTAAATTGTAGTCATTTCAAGCATGTTCAGAATCAAGAAATGAAGAAATATAACAGATGTTTATCCTTGTCATCTGAACAAAAGCTGAAGTTGATTTTAGTCATAGTGATTTCTAACCCACAAATGACACCCACCATTCCAAACCCTATGGTTATATCCCCTATGATAATGGATCTCTTTATATCTAATGCATGTCTAGTATACAATTTTTCTTGGTAACATGCATACTAAGACAATTTAGGAGAATACTACACTTGGAATCTGTTTTGCCTTGTTGTAAAATTTTGTAAAGCATTGAAAGATGGCAGCATTTATTTTAAAGGTTCTTTGAGATAGTCATTTGTTTAAAAGGGATATGTTAATACTTAGAAAAGCTCCCTTGCATCGTTAGTGTTGTATTGTAGACATGACAAAAGTTCATTGGTAGTTTTGTTTTGAATTATTCCTGTCAATTATACTTTTATAGTCTAAAAGTTAAATTTTGTTTTATATAACAATTGGTATTTACATGTAGCACACAAAATGAAAATATTATCATGAATACAAAATTGCACCCCATTAATCATTTGCATATTCAAATCAAGATGAATAGATTCTAACTAATAACGTAAAGAATAAATCAAATTAGCCAGCACATTTGATTTTTGTACTTATGGCAGTTTATGAAATGAAGGCTTAGGTGAGCCTGTGTAAATGTGTAGACTCACCAGAGCCTTTGCTACCTACATACACTTTAATAATAAAGATGTAGACCAAAATTAAGCCAGCAAACTCCACTGCGTCAGAATGGAAATTATTGCTTGCTTTCGCCAATATGTGAAAAGTACCACTATCTTAGGTGCAGGTCAAATCTTCATTTAAACACTTTATAAACTACATTATCTCATTTAAAATGAGATCAGCAACTATTTTTTCATCTGACGGCAATGATTTCTATACTTTTGCTACTTTCTGAGATATGGTTTCAATATTTGGTATACTAGTATATCATACACACATGTAACACAAGAACAATAGAAATATTGCAATAGTAACAACTAATATTTATGATATTCTTTTCAATGTGAAAGAAGTACAATTTCTTTTGTAGATGATTGAGTAAAAAGAACCATAGAAATCAGAAATGCATCGATACTCATCAACAAAATCATGTATACTTTGTTACCATTGCATGTAAGTCTATCATGGTAACACTGTGGACAGTGAATCGGGTGGCCTTTCAATACGTTTTTGTCAGAACAGTTGAACTTTTTGTATGTGTCTTGAATCCATACCCTTGTGTGTTTAAAACCAATTCTAATGTTTAATATTCATATAACGCTTTGCTATTGAGGATTCCTGCAATAATTGGCCATGCCACATTCTGTAGAGTGGAAACTAGCATATGCTATTTTAGCATTAATTGCTAAAATTAAGTAAGATCTCATGCCAGTACTGTTTTAAACATTTAACTTTTCCATCCCACATTCTAAAAGAACTTTGTAAAATCTATTTTACGTCAACTTGAATGTCACCTGGTCAAATTTGGACTGACCTCATTCTGGCTTATAAAATCTTAAAAATTCAAATTGGTATCATAAGTAACAACTGACTCGTTCCTTTGGATATGATCCTGTCACATGCGATCATTGCCATAAACATCCATCATAAACACCTTTTTTCCCATTTTCGCGGAAATATTTGTTCTTAATAA
Organism: Loripinus fragilis; assembly: GCA_964019695.1. Classification (NCBI taxonomy): domain Eukaryota; kingdom Metazoa; phylum Mollusca; class Bivalvia; order Lucinida; family Lucinidae; genus Loripinus; species Loripinus fragilis. The sequence goes on from OZ026517.1 coordinate 79,833,685, forward strand.
GTCATTTACTAATAAAGTTTATATTGCTTATGCAAATATTACGCTGATTTAATTAACAGTTGTATTCATTAAACAATGAAAGCTATGCTGAAGCTAACATAAAGTTTTTTTAAATCCTAAAATAAAGTGATGTGTCACCGTCTGCATATGCAAATAAGATGTCAGTATAAAGTTTGATTTGGAGACAGATTCTTTAAATAGTATCTGAATATGTACACTTATACTGAATTACTTAAGAAACCGGACACTTTTTACTTGCTTTAAACTCGTAAATAACAAATTATAGAGCTAAGCAGATATGCTTACTTTAATAACAAGACATTAGAAAGTATTCATAGAAAAAATGTATTTATCAAATATAGAACATGACGTCAAGACGTCAAAAACACCGTTTTTATCACTTTTGCCACAGGAATGTATGTCTAGATTTTTTTGAAAACTTTTTTCTTGTATGCAATGCCAAAACCAGTACAGACAAAAGTGCATTTTAAAAATTTGCAATTTCTGGCTGTGACATATGATAGGTTTTTTTAAGTTTTGCTTTTGACGTTGTCTAAACGGCAGTGCCTTTTCCCTTTGTTTAAGCAATTTCTAGAAACTGAAATGACTTTGAGTCAACCAATCATTGTAAGAGAATTTATTTTCAAAAATCAGAACTTATGTTTCGCGTAACGTTAAATGGTAAAATAGAAATAAACCAAGTTAAACGTCAATTTAGGAACAACGTAAACTAGGGGTACTAGCCGTTTTTTCTTTGTCAACGTATGTCGCCGTTTAGTGTGTGCTGTCTACTTTGTTATAGTGCCAATTGGCTACACTTTACTTTAATTGCGTATGATTTTCAAGCTTTGCAGTATACCCAATCAGCGTGTCATTGTAACGCTTGACGTCGCTATATGGACGTAAGCGGCAGCAACGGAGTTCAAAAGGACTGAATCATTGTCAAAATGCATTCCCAAATCATACAAAGGGAAAAAATGATAAAGTGGCAGAGCTTTTTAAATGCTCATAAAACGCTGAAAACGAAAAAAATAACGTTAAGGAAATGAAAATAGGCTTGAACAATGCTTGCATGCTTTATTTGAATGCCAAGACGATGTCAATGAAATAACAAAGAATCGCACTAAAGCGGTTTCTTGTGAATTTTACGTGATTTCTTTGTTCTTGCTAAAATTGGTTTTAAGGGTTACGTGACGTTTTGATAGCTGACGTCTGAAATTAGTTCATCTTTTCAAACAATCTCAGTGCATCTTAGCCGACCTTTGTTCAGCTTTACGCAGTGGAAAGACAAGTGTGCATCGTATTCATTTACTACCAAAAATTGACACACAGTATGTGTCAGGTTTCTTTAGTAGTTAAGTATATAATGCATAGTTTCTAATGTAACATATATCACTTTCAATTGTACCAACTAATACAGGCTTGATTCTATCTGGATTGTTGGCACACATTTTTGTAGGCTACCACCTCCCACATTACATAAAGTAAAAGGCATTTTTGTTACTGTAGTTGAACTTAAGTATACAAGGAATACTAGTTTTTAATTTGTTACTGACTATGTTCATATAATATAAACAACGGTTAACTGGGTAGACTAAATTAATTTAGTTAAACAAATGATTGGATTAAGCTAAGTACCAACAGTCTTCAGATAAGTATTAAATAAAGAAATGCTCTTTATATTACCATTTCAGACCCAATTTTATACTGCCTTTGACAATATTTTGGTCATACATAGTTCCCTAAGATAAATTTTATATCATGGTAATATACGTAACTTTAACAGTTTTGAACATGGGAATTTATCCTTATTCAGATATTACTTAAGAGCTCTATTCTTTGTTAATGATGTTTAAAACCTATAAATTTGCCAAATTGGTAAAAATATTGTGTTGTTTTAAAAGTTCAAAAATATACTATTTCACAAAAGCAAATACAGTGTATGCTTTGACAATTTGACATAGTCTCTTAATACGAACTGATAAATTTTATTTCATACAAACTATAATCTTTATATCTAGTTAACACGAAAAACAGTCTTGAAATGAAATAAAATACTCTATGATGTATCATTAAGTGTATTAAGGAGTATATAGAACGCCTTGAAGTTTGTAACATATACATTTAATATTGCCAATCAAACAACAAAAAGATATTTTACATCAGAAACATAGTTTTATATCCCCCTTTACTCTTGTTTATCAATAGAATGCTCATATATAGTGTTTAAAAGCATCCAAATAGGATTGCGTGCCTTATTTTAAAATAAAAAGGTTCTTACCTTACATAACGTTTTCTTCAGGGTTGTCATATTTAACAGCTTATAACTCTTAGTTTTTTGTGATACAAGCAAGCTGTTTGCAGTTTTGAAAGTCTTTCAGAAACATGTTACTGTTATCTAAATTTTTATTCAAAAAATTATCATATGAAACTATATAACAGAATATTAATGATTTTAAAGGGTGTAGTTGAAAATGTAAGAGAGCAAAGAGCATATCAAGAGCAAATTTCATCTGGAGCATCATTGGGTAGGGGGATTGATTGCATTAGATTTTGGGCAAGATCGGATCAGAACTCTGATTTCTATGGAAACAGTTAGCTCCCATAAGGTTATAATGGGGAAAATCTTGTGACCACTCTAGCTCCTTCTTTTTTTGATCAGTTCATCTTTGTTCTTGCAGGTAACAAGGACAACCATAAAACCTGGATGGGTTCGAAATTGGGCATGATTGGACAAGGGACTTATGAGTAAGCTGCCCTTCAGCGTCTGGAATAATCCCAAGAGACTTATAATGGGAGAAGTGTTGTGACCACTCCAGTACCTTCATTTTTAGATGGATCTTCTTCATTCTTGCAGGTAACAAGGCAAACCATAAAAGCTCCGATGAGTTTGGATATCGGCAAGATTCCATCACTGACTTGGGAGTTAGCTGCCCTTGAGCGTCTGAATAAGAATGAATAGTATTGTGACCACTCTAGCGCCTTCATTTTTGATTGGATCTTCATCATTCTTGCAGGCAGCAAGGAAACCCTTAAAATTTCAGATGGGTTCAAAATTCGGCAGAATCCGACGAGGGACATATGAGTTACCTGCCCTTGAGCATCTTTGAAAATCCCCATAGACTTATTAAAAAAAAGTTGTGACCACTCTAGTGCTTTTGAGTTTGAATGGATCTTCTTCATTCTTGCAGACAAGAAGGACAACAATTAAAGCTTAGACGGGTTCGAATTCCGTCAAAATTCCATCACATATTATAGAGAAAGCTCCCATTGAGCATCTTAAAAATGATAGAGTTGTTGTGACCACTCTAGCGTCTACATTTTTGATTGGGTCTTTTTTCATTCTTTTATGTAACAAGGACAACCATAAAAGCTTGGATGAGCTTGAAATTTAGCAGGATTTGACCAGGGACTTATGAGTTAGCTGCCTATGAGAATCTTGAAAAATATCCATAGACTTATAATGGGAGAAATGTTGTTGTTGTTACCACTTCATTGCCTTCACTTTTGATTTGATCTTCTTTATTCTTGCAGGCAACAAGGAAAACCATAAAATCTCGGATGGGTTGGAAATTTGGCAGGATCTGACCAGGGACTTATGAGGGAAAACTGATGGATAATGTTGTGACCACTCTAGTGCCCTCACTTTTGATTGGATCTTCTTTATTCTTGCAGGCAACAAATTAACCATAAAGAATTGGATGAGTTTGAACTTTGAGAAGAACCAATCTCAGACTGTTGATTTAACTGCCCTTGGGCATCATGAAAATATGCATATACTTAGAATGGAAACTTTTAAATAACGACTCTATCACCTTCATTTTTAATGGATCGTCCTCAGTCGTGCAGGTAAAAAAGCACCCATAAAAGCTTGAATGAGTCAGATCATCTGCCACACCCGACCACCAATTACAGAGTTACCTGCACTTGAGCGTCTTAATATATAACTGTATAATGTTGTGACCACTCTAGTGCCTTCATTTTTTCATTTAAATTTTTAAAATCCTTTTAAGTTATCAGGACATGCATTAAAATATGGATCGAGCAGATCCCATCACTAATTTAGCTGAAATTGAGCATCTGAAAATATACTTTCACCATTTTATTCAGATCTTTTGATTACTTGCAGATAACCAGGACTAGTATAATATCTTATGTTTTTTCATTAGTTCCTGGTCACTGTTTCAAGTTCAGAGTTACCTGCCCTTGAGCATCATTAATTAATGTACCTCCAAGCATTATGCTGGCTCCAAGGTGAGCGATCGTTGCCCATTGGGCTACTTATTTTTACAACTTGAGGGGTAACGTAAGTAACACGCTGTAACACCCTAACCGCCAGAGGGCTAACATGTTTCAAAAAGCTCTTTTGATGATACGCTTTTAGGAAAAGCATGGTCTACAAAATCCCCCCGGGGTGGGGGGGGGGAGCAAAACCCTTAGTAGCTCATAGTCTAAATGTTTTTATTGAAGTTTGCATCAAACTACCTTAACCAAAAGCTACCTTAACCAAAAGCTAATATGAGCTTATAGTTTAACCCGTATAGGCCTAGCGTCCTTTTTGTTCGACATAGGCGAACCGTGCATAACCTGATTTACTTTCTGTTTAATTTATGTTTATACACTGTTTAATAGGGTACAAAATTAACTTAAATGCTACTGTCGTGCCAACAAAGAGTGACAGTGACGTAATAGTTTTGTTTTCAATTGTTAAGTAAAATATTAAATATGTACAGAGAACATGTATATATACAATATTCAAGTTAAGATGTCATGAGTAAAAAAAAGAATCAACATAATAGTATGTTAAAGTCTAAGCTTTCAAATGCCGAGATAACAGACATAACGCGCGTCTGATTAGTGTCTCCAGTGGTTTCATAAAAATTTAGATAAAAAATAAAAGTAACACATAACGACTCTCAAAACGGAAATTGACTGTTCCAATGGATCAGGATGGGAAAATCCATTCGGCTTTATTGGAATACCCAGTGACTTTACGGTTCGATCATTCTCCGTCCGTTAATCTTTTCAAACATTTCCTAAATCGCCAAGTTTAATGTGGATCCCTATCGGATAGGAGGAATGAAAGTTTTCTCGGGTTATCTTTGTTACATTACCAGGATCGCTTGCATCTATAATAAATAGTAAGTGAGTATGATCAGGAAATACCACAATCACAAACTGCAGACAACCCCGTGGCACCGCGAGGAAGAGCAGCTCAACCAAAAGCAATCAGCTCTCTCTTCCCCATCAAGATGATTGCAATACTAGAATGGACATAAAGTAACGTAAAACAAAACATCGAACAATTACAGATTCCCACAATGGGAGTAACAATAAACATAAAGTCAACAACAACAGAACCACCGCCTTAGAACGGACAGCAGCCTAAGCCACCGGGGGGCTTAAATGCATTTTACTGGTACCAAATCTTCGCCCTAGATTCTGCTGTTGTTGAATTACAAGAAAAATTCAGCTCGAATGGAGGCAATCTAACTAATGCAATGTATCATCATGGAGAAACACTCTAATCAAATTAACACACCATGATGAAGCAAAGAAAAGGGCTCATGACTCACAGATAGTCAGAGCTAAAGAAAACCTTAAGTTGAGCCACGGTGGGTCCAGCTACAGATAAGCATCATGCACAAACCCACCGATTAAAGCTTTACGTCAGAGCCGTCATAGAGTATGAGGCCTGACCCACCGTCGTGCAATTAAAGAGGAAATCATAGCTATAAACCGTGATTGGGTTTAAAACTAGGCATGCAGACTGTCGCATGATATCCAAGTTATATCCAACCCTTATATAACGTTTTACTATCTTTATGAATTGATCACTAAAATTAGGTTTTACAACAATTCGTTTGAATTTATAAACTAAATCACCATTATATATAGGTTCTGCTATGCCTTGTTGCAGAAGAGTTTTAACCCAATTTTGTATTTAACAATTAACTCTGAGTGTCTGTGGTAGAATTTAGAAAATGCTTTTCGAATTTTATGATATCTATAACCTTGTTTAAATAACTTAGCAGTTAAAAATAAGTTTCTGTTGTTGAAGTCATCAATATTAGAACACACTCTAGCAAAACGAATAAGCTGAGAAATATATACACCATAGGAAGGAGAGCGAGGAACATCTCCATCAAGAAAGAGGAAATTTACTATTTCAAAATTAAAATCATCCCGTTTATCATTTTTTAAAGAAACTATGCCATTTGTTATTGATAAGTTCAAGTCCAAAAACGGAGCTTCAGTATCAGAAGAATTATCCTTATTTAACTGAAGTTCAGTGGGATATATCTGACCTACCATTTGTTCAAAATAAGGATTATCAATATAAAGTGAGTCATCTAAATATCTGGAGGTTGAGTTAAAAGCTTCAATAATATCAGTTTGATTATTGTCAGACAGAGACAACATAAAGTCTCTCTCATAACAAAACAAAAACAAATCTGCAACAAGGAGCACAATTAGTACCCATTGGAATACCTACAATTTGTCTATATAATTGAGAGCCAAATCTTATAAATATATTGTCCAAAAGATAATGGAGCGCGTCACACATTTTCTGACATGACCACAATTTGTATCGTTTAGGTTGTTCAGAAGTAAAAAAAAAGCATTTTATCATTACAAGCCAAATAAAGTGAGCCCTCTCTGTTAAATGTTTGTTCAATTAATTCTGTTAGTTTTTCTTTGATTAGATTATGAGGCAATGTAGTATAGAGAGTAGAGAAATCATATGTAGACAAACTAGATGCTAGAAAACCTCTAGACTTCAGTTTATTAAGAATATCGCCTGAATTTTTAATAGACCAAAATATTTTTTTAACATTTCTTTCATAAACTGTTGTACAATATTTAATGACATGGTTTTTAATCGCAGTGAGGCAAGAAGTCAAAAGAATAGACAACTCAGTAGTTGTACATGCACTAGAATTAGCAATAAAACGTGATTAATAGGGCCGTTTATGAAGTTTAGGTAACCAGTATAACGTAGGAAGCTTGTTATGGTCCTCATCAACAAACAAACCAAACTTAGCTGCCATATGGCATCGATGCCTATCAACGATAGACGTCTCATCAAGCCTGTTATGCTCATATGTTTTTGCAGTATTAAGTTCTTGTTTTAGGGTGTTAATATAGTATATTTTTCAAACGACTACAAAACGCAATTGCCCTCTCTATCAATTGGACCAGTCAATTCCGCTTGAAAGGTTATTGGGTGATATTTTTTCATTTTTATTCAAATTCAAGTATTCTGTGAGCAAACAGTTGATACACCAGTGAAACGTCATTTAAATAATATTTCGCAGGTGGCCGGTAGTGGCCCGCTTTTATACGCTTACATTGTTTTTGTAGGAAAACTGCAGTTAACTTATTAGCAAAAGCTCAATATGTTGAAAACTGTTTTTCCAAATACGAAGTAGGGCGAAAGCTGACCTAAACTAATTTAATTTAATGCTTTATTTATTTTACAAGGATTCCAAACAGCCCTGGGGCTACTAGAGACACATAGACAGACAGACACATAGATAGACAGACCGACAGACAGGCAGACAGACACACACACACACACACACAGACAAGCAGATGGACAGACAAATACAAACAAGAGAAAGTAAAAGTGTAGGGAAAGGAAAAAAGAGCAGTCACCCCATGTTGAAGCAGTAAATAAAAGAACAAGTGTGCCTAATCGTACGTTGCCCCAATAGTGCCACTAACGCGTTTTTAAGGTATTTAACAAAGTTAGCAATGCTGACACAACCATACACGCACACAGATAAGAAGATAATGACCAGGGCTCGGAATTACAATGCCTCCATAGAGTCAAGGAAGACCCAAGTTAAGCATCGATCCTTCAGGACGCGAAGAACCAAAATCAAAATAGATTTAACTTTTCTGAATCTTTGACCACAAATACCGCATCGACCCAGGCAATTTATTTTGCATTTAATATACCATGTTGAAATATCAAAACTTAGCCCAAGTTCTGCCTAACTCCAAGGAGGCATTATAATTCTGGGCCCAGGACGGAGATTCCTCAGCAGCATTCAGAACTCGTATATTTGTATGAACGAGGAGTTAATTATCTGTTGAGGTGTCAAACATATCTTCAAAAGTACTAAACCGCTGTGTTGAGTCTATATATTTGAACACCTCATCAAAAATCGAAGTATTTTCTTCATATGAAGCATCTTAGGAGCCTTCTAGTAAAATTGTACATATATGATCAGGCATTAATACGATAAATGTGTTGTAGTTTACGTTTGGAAATAGCTTACGTGATAAACTTTCGAACAATACACGTCTTTCGTTGTTGTATCTGGGACAACTAAGAAAATAATGCGCTGCAGATTCTGGGGTCCTTCCACATTCGGGATTTGAACAACTGGGGGATTCAATAAGATTATAGTGATGCAAATGTGAATTTAAGTGGCTAAGACCTAGACGTATTCTACAATGATTCACTTTACTGAGGCCGTGGCCATAACAATACAATTTGTTTTGAACCAGTGGCTCATATAAGGATTTAACTTTGGTTTTAAAAATAGTCAACGACTGTGATTGCTTTATGCTATTTGCTAAGTTATTCCAATCTCGAATTGTTTTTGGAAAGAAAATTTAGAAAACGATTCCCTATGTATAGTTGGTACGAGGAAGGAGTTATTTCTTCGGAGCAGATAATTGTTTGTATTATGCGATGTTAAGTTACATAAACGTTTTTTTTGAATTTCTTAAAAAACCTATCTCGTCTGCGAAGAAGTAACGTACCTCATTCGACATCCATGGCTTATCAGTTGTTCGTATAGTAACAGTTTTATGCAATATATGTTCTTGGCAAATAGATTTGATCAACGAATTACTAAAACTAAGAATATCATCAACGTCATCATATAAAGCATAGAACGTATCCCAAGGGGCACTGTGCATAGATTCGTTGATTTCATTTATATGGGTTGCTTTATAATCCCAAACTGTGCGTTTAAATGCCTTGGTTTTGTATGTAGATATATCTAATGTACAGTGAATTGTACAGTGATCAAGATTAGCTAAAGGGGAGCTTGCGCCTGAATGATAACAAAGGTGAGGACTATCGGTAAAAATCAGGTCAAGAAGGGTAGCGGTATCTCCAACGTAACGTGTCGGTTCATTGATTAACTGATTGTACGTATTTACTTTAGCTAAGTCATACAGCTTCCTTCCGAGTCATCGTCCCAGCTATTGCATTTATCGTTAAAACCCCCCATTAAAATTGTTACGTCTGATCGCAACGTCTTGACGTTTTCAAGCGAAAGTTCGAGCTCATTTAAGAATAAGGTTGCATCAGTTCGGTTTTGCCCAGGAGGGCGATTACAAACCCCAATTGATAATGTTTTGTTGTTTGTGGTGATTTCAAGCCATAGCAGTTCAATTTTCTCACTCGATGAGTCAAAGCGTGGGATTACCTTAATATTATTTGATACGTAAAACGCTACCCCTCCACCTCTGCTGTTAGGAGTTTTACGATCTTTACGGAATATGGTATAATTGGGCAGATAAAGGTCACTACAGTTATTTTGAGTTGTTTCACTAAGCCATGTTTCTGATATTGCGATAATATCATATTCGAAATGTTCACATAGTACAAGTCTGATTTCATCCATTTCAACGAGGTTGCTGCGGAAATCATTATTATAAGCTAGCAGGCTCCTGGCATTTATATGACATAATTTTAGCTTTTTTGTTATAGTCTGCATAATGGAGGGAATTTAGAAAAATAAGGCTTAAATACATGGTTAAGGCCGCTGAATCTCCTAGAACTGAATATTACATATTGTTTCCGGGCATCAACAAAGGGTGAAAAGAAGGACTGCTCAAAACGTACAACACAGAAACACATAACAACACAATACAAACAATAACACAAACATTGTGATAAACTATACATAACGGACGAGCGTGAAAAGCGGATAACTGTTTCTGTTTCAACCATTCATACACGTGCGACGCAACAGGCGATACCAAGTCCTCACTGAGCGCTCCCATGACTGGGGTTAATATGAACAGGTTATTATGGCAGTCCCTAATGGAGTTCCATAGATAGCACAGCCCCCAGTCCTAGGAGTGCGAGTGCAGTCTTGCTATGCTTTTGGTTACACTAGTTTGCTGTGTATTGTTATTTAACTGCCCCAATGAGCCACAACGTGAGAAAATCACTTTACGCACAGCCAAGACCCCGATCAGTCCGGGCAGATGCCCAGGCTGATATGAGTCCTCACTCTGCCCACTCCCACCCTGCTGATTTTCTAATGTCACGGCTCGAACTAAGCCGCCTATGGCGTCGCACATTCCCCAAAGTGGGTAAATTAGATTCCATAGTATACTGTTCGAAACATGCAACGAGGTAGTACTATATGTCAATTGTTCATTCATTCCTCAGTTTACATTTATACATAACATCATGAGGAGCAAATACAATTCAATGTCATTTTCAATGATTTTGGTGGCCGCGAAGTGACTCAAAGAGAATCGATTTTACGATAATAACAATATGCCACAAGTTTAAGAAGCCATATATATATTTCTAAAGCAGTTTTTTTATATATTTTTTATTTGTTTATATATGTACAATCTCGACCCCAAAGCGCCAATAATAAGAAATCATGTGAAATTTCGTACGCATATACGTTTACTAACATAATTGCAAATGCAAGTATAGATATTAACGGTGTTGGCCCAGATCGGACTGCCCTTTGCAGGAGCAGCCCGACCTGGACTCACACTGTTTAAGCTTAAGGCCTCCAAAAACTTTGGTTATGATTGACGCCCGTGTTCTATCACAGTAACCATTTGGGACCCGAAAAACACTCAGCTATGTCCGCCGATAGCTAATTTAAAAGCTTGTAGATTTCGTGCAATTGGCTGCCTAATCTTGGCCTAGTTTTACTTTCATTCATCGGACTAAACTAAGTCAAATTCCATATCATAAGTTGTTTCTGCTATGTTCGCACCTTTTTCAAGCATGAGTGTAAACATTTACATGGAGAACGGGTTGAAAATCCACTTCCCCCAATAATTTGCTTACTAAGGATAAGTTTCTGGTAAAGAAACCACATGATAAAACTTCACAGCATGGTTTTTGTTCTAGTCTGAAGAATGAATAAAAGCACAATTGACTCCAAAATATGGAATCAATTCTAAGTACCCTCCAATTTTGATATATTTCGATGACTTATGTACAAAAAAGTATCAGCAACAGACATGAATGTCTGGAACTGTTTGAGCCATTTTAATTCTTTCGTCGTGCCAAAGTAAATACTGATACATTTATATGTAATTATTGAAAACAGTGGGAGGGATAACACTATGCATGTATATTTATTTTTCAAATGGTCGATATTAGTTCGACTCATTCAAAACAAAGTTAAGTTTTAAATGAGTGAGTGTGTATTTCGGGCTATACTTAAATTGTCATTTTGTCTATTTGTCCAAGCCCGGGACACTTCTGTTATTCATGAGAAAGGAAAAAGTGTTTGTTTTATTTATATTCAACCGCATACAGCGAAATTCACATCTCTTCAAATAAATATAAAGCCGGTTTCGTATGCAAAAAATTGCTAAGTCAGATTTCATATACATTTTGTGTACATTTAATACAGGCAAAAACCTTAAAATCGGAATTTAAACTTATTGGATTACTGAAGCAACGATGATTGGATGACCAAATAGCTTGTATATGCCAGTTTATTTTTATAAATGTTGACTACACTGTTTTCAATGAGATATCAAACTACGTGTATCGAAATATTTCGGAAGAACGTTTGTGGAGTAATCGACAAGCTTTAAGGTTATAAGGCATTGATATTTCTTATTCTTTTGCTGTTTAAATTTTGATCCATGTTTTCCATTTTATTTTGTTAAGTTTAAAAATGATTGCTTCGTTAACCCACACTTCGAACGCAAAATGTTTTGAGTGTTATCTAAAGTGTGGAACATGCAAATATCTAATCTATTATATGACTTTTTGGTTACTGTAAAGGCGGCACCTTATGAATGCGTAATTAGGACTGGTCTACCATAGACATAGGTAAAATTTGAAAATGGGGCGTGGTTTTATTCAAAAGTAACTGTATCACCTTGCGCCATTACCTCAATATAGAAGCAATACACGTTATTTAGCCCTTAAACGCCAGCAAAATAACTGCGTCTGAAAATGTCTATTTAACATAAGCATAGAGGCAAACAATGTGGACCCAGATCAGACTGCTCCTACAGGAGCAGTCTGATCTGGGTCCACACTGTTTGTCTATGAGGCTTCAAATATTTTAGTAGACGACAAAAAACATACATGTTGTGATTATGCGCTTTAAGGGTTAATAAATGTGAGTTCAGTGAGTATACGGTTAGGATTTTCATGAAATGCATGCAAGTTTGCGCGGCTCAAACAACTTATTTATTATTCACCGAATTATACATAGAACCTGATTTCTCTGTACTTGTTTAGCAGATGAAATAGCCGAACCACGCCCAGGCATGAATATTAAAGCTGCCGCCTTTAAAGTAAGCAAAAAGTCTATCAATACCCATGCACATGTCTCATCAGAAGGCTAGGTTTGTGGAATAATCGACAATAATCAGTCAAGACCGCATTCCTTTCCAGTGTAACGTCATGCAAACAAATCAGGGCCCAGTTTAGGTTTTGTCAAATACATGTAGATAAATGATATACACTGCAAGTATATTTTGGCTGGTAGACGAGACCTGATACTTACATCTGTAGCGCATCTACGCAAAAGGCTGAGCTAAAGGTTGTGGGGGTTTGGAGGTGAGGACTTGGGGTGGGGCAGTGGTAAGTATGCTAGTTTGTATCGGTAGATACTACAATATTACACACATTTCTCTATGCGCCTGCATGCACTGCATGTACTGATTACTCGAAGGAACTAGAGCGTGATGTTACAACTACCGCGATGGCGTAGGCGATACTGCGCCTGAAAACCTTGGCATTTATTCCTTCATAGAACATGATCGGTTCGATTTTTTACGTCCGAAGGACGAATAAGGGCTGTCATGTACATGCCATGTGTTAAATGCTCTTGTTCTGAGCTATAACTAGCAAAACATCTGCATACTTTCTTCGTTTTGACATAAAACGGCAGAATCCCGTTCTGGGTTCGATTTGGTTACGGTTCTCATCTCAAAGCAAAGCTTTTTTTCAACATCGCGTTTGGCCTGTTTAGCAAGGTAAATCATATCTACATGGAATAGCATTGTCGGATTTACATTAAATTTTGTAGTTATTTCATTCTTTTACAACAAATCAAAACAAGTGAGAGTACCTACCTTTGTTTGGCTTTTCCGTGACGATGCCACTACCAGGTCCCGTATGTGACGAAGGAACACATTTACGTTTACGCGATTTCGCGGTAGTTCCGCTGATGCCCACCCGTGTAGTGCAATGTCGTTCACTGCCACGGGCCACGTAGTATTTTGTGTTGTTTTCGGTGACGTAACGTACCTCGACGAGAGTAACTATCTCGTGTTCATACAACTTCGTCGGGACCCGGCAAATGTTAATGCATGAAAAAAATATGTCTGCAAACATCAAGATGAAGAGTGTCATCTGGTCAATATCAACGCCATTTATCTGTGATTCACCATCATCATCATTCACCTGTACAATGTAATTATTCATAACAACATAACCCAAATTATTGAGAACTTTTATTTATAATCTCTGCATCTTGATCTTTGACCAGTCAAAATACAAACTCCCAAAATTGTGCCTCCTGTGACGTTGTACATTTAGTGGCTCTAACTAGAAAATGTAGACATCTGACTCAGATTTCTTAAGTAAACATCGTACACTCTGAATTGTGACAACAGCACCGACGACATGCTCAATGATGTTATTAGCTTGTTGCAATAAAATACGTACTTTCTTGTAATCTATCTATCTATCTATCTATCTATCTATCTATCTATCTATCTATCTATCTATCTATCTATCTAATAAAAATGTTTAGACTAGTCCCACCATTCGTAAATACTGAAAACTCCACAGTTTCATGAAGACGACCACAATAAGCCTGACAGTTTAATGTCAGATCATATTCTGACATGTTGTATTTATTTATACATGTATGAGCATTGATTAATATAATATTGTTTAAACCAAGATTAAGAGTGTCATCTGATCAATATCAACGCCATGTATCTGTGATTCAACATCATCATTTGGGCCTCGACGCGAGAAAACCTGCCTTCGGGGGTTTGCGAACAAAACAGGCGCAGATTTTCTCGCTTTTTGAAAGGAATCATATGTAAACTTGCTACAGGTGAAATTTAAACTTTCTAGCTAGTCACTGTAACTAAGGAGACTGGTTTGAAAAATAGTGAGTACGCTTTGTCGGACACCCGAAGACAGGTTTTCTTGCGATGAGGCCCAGTAAGAATGAGTACATATCATTAACAAATAGTACAAAAAGTAGAGGGGATAATAAGGGAACCTTGTTTTATACCTCATCAAATATTAAAATACATTGAAACATCGTTATGCAATTTGTTTCTCGCTTTTTGAAAGGAATCATATGTAAACTTGCTACAGGTGAAATTTTAACTTTCTAGCTAGTCACTGTAACTAAGGAGACTGGTTTGAAAAATAGTAAGTGAGTACGCTTTGTTGGACACCCGAAGACAGGTTTTTTTGCGATGAGGCCCAGTAAGAATGAGTACATATCATTTACAAATAGTACAAAAAGTGGAAGGGATAATAAGGGAACCTTGTTTTATTAAAATACATTGAAACATCGTTATGCAATTTAAAGACATATTCTACTAAATACTTCCCAAGATAAAATCTATTCATTACTTTGCATACAGCTTGTTTTATGCATGGGCTATCTTTTTATGAAATAAAAAGGATATGTCACCGTGCTTATATTTTCATAATCTTCAAAATTTGACCAATTTTCTAATCATTGTCTATAATCGTGTATCATACTGGCGTTTGTTGTTTATAATATATCTTAATTTATCGCTAATAGCATGTGTCATCATCGATCTATCATGAATATAACGGTTTTGACAGGTTGATGTAGTATTTAAAGTTTGTATAGGGCATGCACGTCCGTAAACGAACTGGAAATAATCGAAAATAGGGCATGTAGGTACTCGTTTCTCAACACTGACTGTCTGTTTCTTTTGCTTGTAAATGTTTAAGCAGCATGAAAAGTCGCGGTGGTTAGAGATTAATATTATAGCATAATTATAATTGATAATATTTTGAACACTTAAATGTCTATCTAATACTTAAAGTTATATTAAGGAAGAAGTGAAATATTTTTTGTATTCATAATCGAAGGGTCTCGGTGACGCAGTCGTTTGAAAACAAAACATAAGCTTTCACAAAAGCTTGCTTCCCCATCACCGTTTGATTGAATAGTTTATTAGCGAAACGTCAAGGATTGAATGACTCATTTCAAAGCCGCTTTAATGTATATCTCATTGCGAAAAAAAAACTTCATTATTATCTTATTACTCCTAAGAACCTTTCATCAACGCCGTTTATATCATGCAACACATGAGAACATGTAACACATGTTATAGTTTTTCTTGTTATGACTAGAGAAGACATTTTTACAAACGTATTGATCAGTGTTATTCCTTTATAGTTTGAGAGGTTTGACATGTCTCCCTTTTTGGAATAGGGACAATCAAGCCTTTAGACCATATATCTGGATAAACACCCAGTCATATATGCAATTATTAATTCTACAGAAGTTAGTTAGATGGCCTCCATGCGAGCTGAACATTTCTTGCACTTCAACAACAGCAGAATCTAGGGCGAAGATTTGGCACCAGTAAAATGCATTTGAGTCCCCCGGTGGCTTAGGCTGCTGTCTGTTCTAAGGCGGTGGTTCTGTTGTTGTTGATTTTTTGTTTATTTTTTGTTTATTGTTACTCCCATTGATGGAGTCTGTAATTGTACTATGTTTTGTTGTACGTTACTTTATGTTCGTTCTAGTATTGCAGACATCTTGATGGGGAAGAGAGAGCTGGTGGCTTTGCCATATTTGTCCACCTGGTGTCTCGTGATGGTTGAGCGGCTCTTTCTCGCGGTGCCATGGGGTTGTCTGCGGTTTGTGATTGTGATTGTGGTATTTCCTGATCATACTCACTTAACATTTTTTAGGTAAAATAAAAGGTTTTGCATCTATAAACAATGTCAATAACAAGTGTGAGCGATCATAATCAGATCTAATCACAGCAAATCACTGGTTTCTGTGCCCGAAAAATAGAGCGAGATTTGCATAGTCTTTGTTTTACCTTAAATATTTGAATCAAGGTACCAACTACTATTTGACACCAATGTCGTACAAATTTGAATTTAACAATTAGTAGAGAAATATACATTTCATCATCTACTCCTAGGGAGAATAGACTGAGGTCTATAAAATGATTCTTTGTCTTTCAGCTACATGAAGACCGCTGTGGTGTCAGTTATATTCGCCCTTTGCCTTCTGACGATGGCTTATGAGGCTATGGGATCCAAACTCATGCAAAGGACGAAATTTGCTATTTCCTTTATGACATGCTGCCAAAAGATCAACTGTCCCAAATACTTTTACTGTGTGTATACACATGCAAAGAATAAGTGCAGATGCTCAAAAAGGAGGACCAAGAAAATTAACTGAGCATTTATGATATTAAATAGGTACTCATGCAATATTGAATGTAAACAATTTAGGAAAAAAGATCAAATGTGAGGCTTGTCGAGCATCTTATCGCTTTTCACAACATGTTTAACAAATGCAATAATACAGGAGCACGAAGGTTGAAAGAGTATTGTGTGAAAGGACATACAAGTGATCAATTACACATAAAAACTCAAAAAATGTGCAAGAACGTGCAAATAATTGCAGGTTACCATGAAAATCTCCACACCATTACACACAATAGCAACGGTATGGACATGAAACAAATGGAATGAACAGTAACGGTAGTGATATTTTTGTGGTGTTTTTTTTTCATGTAAGTTACATGCTAATCTCATCAGAGATGGTGCTATCCATAATATGGGAATTTGAGCTATTAGCTTGCTTATGAAGGTAAAAATGTTAGGGTATGAATAGTCTTAAACCTCACATGTAAAATAAATTGAATAGTATGGACACACAATTAATGTCACAAGACACATTTTATCAGTTAACATAAACTATTCAGCATTTTGTTATATTCTTTTGCTACAGTTCAACATATAGAATAAACTGAACACTGAAGTATTATGAATATACCGTGTCCAATTAAAATGTAGGGACTCTGTAATTAGGTCTTATTGAAGATGTAACGGCATGGACTTTATATCTGCTGACAGGCAAACAATTGTTTTATAAATGCTCTGTTAATTACTTTTTCTTGAAAAAGATGATGTGATTGCATGTATGACAAAAATTAGTTATTCTATTTAACCAATGTATAAGAATAAATCAATTCAAATCCTAAATTTCAAAGTTTGGACATTTTACAGTTGTCAAGATGCAAGTTCATTGAAGTTTTCAGTCATGTCTGATAAAGTTCAAGAAAAGAAAACTTCAGTTTTTCTCACATATATTATCATCTATCTTTTATTACAAATGATATATATTAAAAATCATAAAATATCATCTATGAACACTATACTAATATTCCCTATCCAATAGAAAATTAATATTCTAACTTAAATCTATTCTTATGAAGTGTCAGTTACAGGTCCCTTGTATAACCTTATATCAATGATGTTAATAAACCCATACAAATGTTATTGATAACTCTGACATCAGTCACCATATGCAACCTACCAAACTATCAGCCGATGTCACTACTATGATATATCGCCAGTCTTATCTAGGTTCACAAAGTTCATACGTTAAATTAAATCCACTGAGCTTTCTTTAACGTAAATTGTATCCCCCAAACTTAACTACTATACTGTTATCCAATACAGTTCTAGTATTACGTGTTAAGCTTTACTAAATTCTCCACATAGAAAATCTAAGACATACACAATCACATCAGACTGAATATATTTCATCATCTTCACTAATAAAGTATATGCATACAGATACGATATATTCTTAAGCAATGGTATCTGTATTTTTCAACAACTCTGAATACTGGTATCTTGACATCATTCAACAGTATATTTCTATTAAAACCAAGTAATACTATATTGACCCTTCTGGTACACCATATTACTCATTTCGTTCTGACACGCATATTTCACCATACTATCGATATACTAATGTGAACATCTTTTTAAGTAATATTTGTCTACACCCTCCTTACAACAGGTTATTTCCAGGTCTAGCCCAAATCAGAACATTTCTGCCGGACTACAATACTCAAATCAGTCACTTTCTGCCGGGCTATACATTTGCGCTGATCGATGACCTTTTAGTTCTACCATATATCACCTCCACTAATTCTTTCTGCAGCTACATGGATATTACTGCGGAATTATTGATGTTCACCAAATCAGTTTTATACACAGGACAGAACTAGTTTGTGGATGATACAGCTTTCCTGTAAACGTCGTAACACGACATCATGTCAACACCATCTGCTGATCAGGGGTAGTCTTTGTAACAAGTATATGAGGCCACCTAGAAAAGGAAAGCCTTTATTAAGCTAAATATCTACGTGAAAACATTCAAATTAAATGAAATCTCACCATTCAACAAATTTTCACAGAGATACAAATCAAAATTATCAGGGATAAATTCACAATTGTCAGCAGGAAATGTCTACATGATAAAAATGACTTACAGCTCTTCATCTTTGCAAAATCATCTAAATATCAAAGAAAATAGCAGATCCACAAAAATGTCTACTTCACTCTGACACAATCAAATAGTATATGAAGACTAACTGCTAACTCAGAAGTATACAAAAGCAGTAACAGTGTCTTATGATAACTCACTCATACTAATCCTATTGTAAAATACCTCTTCAATACCTGTGACAGAGCTACAAATCTATACTCCACAAAAATATATTGAATAAACTTAGCAGAATTAAAACTACAACCTCGAGAAATAAAAACTTGTCACTCATATGTGACAACCATTATATAGCCTTGTATAGAGCCTACTATTTGCCACTTTACATTTTATTGAATATAACCCTATATCTGGCACGCAGAATGTTGTGAATGAACATATTACAAGAACATATTTTAATAAATAACACCTAAATTGGAGGGTTGTTAAGGACAAGAGCGGAGTTACACCACAAGGACACAAAAAGTCCTGTAGTTAAATATTCATCAATAACGACTTATTACGCCTTTTGAAAGGCGTTATTAAGCCTTTCCGCGTTTTTACGCATTTTGAAAGGCGTGATTACGCCTTTTTGTGATTTGAAGCTCGTAGGTGCGCCTTTATGGCATTAATACGCCTTTCTGAAGATATTGAATATTGTCATTTTAGCTCACCTAAGCCATTAATTTCCCTAAATGAGACATTCGTTTTATTTTGTTGAAATAAGGACTGGAGACACTAGGTACATTCAACAAATACATATAGTCCAGCCGTATATGCACCCTTGCCCATATATTTAAATCATTTTCCCCCTGAATGCATGTAATAACCCTTCGTCTTTTTCAATAAAAAATTATTTTGATCATCAACTGTACTTGCTATTTCATTTACATGTATGGGAAATAGACCGTTAAACTGGGATAAACAAACGTCATATCACGATAGAGTATGTATATTTATACAGTTGATGTACAATAAAAACCACCATCTTGCAAAGTGGTCTATGTGTGATGTAATTTTTGGCTTGTACAACCCCTTTCCCCCCTCGACCCATGACGCCCTTTACACACGTTGTATATGTTTATAGCGACATATCACTGTCCAAAGGACATCTTGGGTCTAGAGGGGGGGGGGGGAAGCATCTATTAACAAACTGAACGACACCAATTTCATCTTACCATTGACAAATGTCACGATTTTAAGTGTATTTCGTGCGCATGCGAAGATGGAATACCGTAAAGTTTTGGAAATGAAGAGCACTTCCATCCTTAACACTTAAGCACTTTTACTTTTGGAAAACTAAATGTGCATTTACTCAAAGTCTGGTCTAAACGGCACCTAATATAAAGACGTAAAATGAAAGCACACGTTTTCACGGCTTTGTGAATGATGAATCGCTTTGGAGCGTGTTTTGATGCTTACTATGCATATTTAACTGCCAAACCACACCAATTT
This sequence comes from Loripinus fragilis, assembly GCA_964019695.1. NCBI lineage: Eukaryota > Metazoa > Mollusca > Bivalvia > Lucinida > Lucinidae > Loripinus > Loripinus fragilis. Next base: position 79,853,925 of record OZ026517.1, read on the forward strand.
TGAAAACGTTAGGACAATTTGAAAATTTTGTGTTTGTATTCATGTCAACTAGGGAAATATACGCCTTATTGCTAGAACTTCTTTTAAGCTGTAGTGAAGTCAAATATGTTCTTTTAAAGCTTATCCCAAATGGACGCAACGATTACATCAAAAATACTGAAAGTTTTGAGTGTACAAGTTTTCTGGACCAGACTAGCTGGTTTTGGCCAAGTAGTTTCAAAATTATACAATAGATTATCCATGATTCAAAAAGACAATAAATCAAATTAAAACTTTAGTGAAGGACAAGGGAGAAATATATTTTACTGCTGTCACACAGACCCAATCACCAGCTTTTAATTGTTTGGTTTAATTTTTAATGTCTGTAGTAAAAAACTGAGATCATGTCGAGACGGTCAGTTATCCTAACCAAACTTTCTTTTGCATACTTAATCCACAGGCGATAAACCAGAACACCAAGGTCGTACAAATGGGAATTTAACAATAAGTAGAGAAATGTACATTTCATCATCTAATCACAGGGAGAATAGACTGAGGTCTATAAAAATGATTATTTGTCTTTCAGCTAGATGAAGACCGTTGTGGTGTCAGTTATAGTCGCCCTTTGCCTTCTGACGATGGCTAATGAGGCTATGGGATCCAAACTCATACGAAGGACGAAATTTGCTATTTCCTTTATGACATGCTGCCAAAAGATCAACTGTCCCTTCTATCACTGTGTGTATACACATGCACAGAATAAGTGCAGATGTTCAAAAAGGAGAACAATACCAGAACAGCTCAAGTTTGACATTTAACTGATCAAAGAACATCTCGCATGGATGCTTATGTGTTATTGAATTTATTAAACGAGTAAGGAAAACACAGATCAAATGCTAGGCTTGCCGAGCATCTTATCGCTATAACAGGAGTAAAAAGGGGTTTGATTCTAATTTATCACATGACATTAACTTTACTCTGAAAAGAAAACTTTACGATTTTGTCATTTTTACGCAACGTTTGTTAAGGTTTCCATTGCATAACGTAACTTATTAAATATGTAAACCACTAGTGTAAACTCTTAGACGCGACGTCATTTGATAAATATGGCTATTCCAAATAGCTAGTTACAATGTCTGTCAACAGGGCATAGCTATTTTCCAAATGGTTACAAGGTCCGTTACAAGTTCTTGAATCAATAAAGGCCATTTCACATATACACCGAAAACGAACCGAAACCGAACCGAAACATTAAAATGCCTTAACACCTATCAGTGCTTTCACATATACGCCGAAACCAAAACCGAACGCCGAACTGGAAACGTGCACGAATTGGATTTTATTTTTTTCGGTTTCGGTGACCGAATTTCAGCAAATACGACAGGTGTTTTTAATCAAATCTGCACATACACAGCCACGTGGGTTGTTTATAATTAAGTAATCATGAAGTCATTGATGGATTGTGCAGCGAGAAAATTGTCACAGTGCGATTATTTTACAAGCACGATAGTACAAATAACAGACTTGTGGGGCAAGACCCAAAGCGACTATAAAGACCACGAACTTAAGGCAGTGACATGGAACATTTTGTTTTGTAAAGTATTTCTGCTATCTGAGATGGAAATTTAGTCCAAATTATACAGGCATTTTCTTGATTTCGTCCACGGATTCGGTTCATATGTGAAAGGTCTCCCGAAAACGAAACGATGCAGTTCGGTTGCCGTTACAATTTGGTTCAGTTTCGGTTCAGATTCGGTGTATATGTGAAACGGCCCTAACTTTCCGAGTCACCAACTTGAAGCTTACACATTCTGAAATCACGATAAATACAAGCTCTTGACTCACCAAGGTTCCAAGTTCCTTAATTACCAAGACTCACCGCACTGTCTTTTAAATACAAATATTGTAGACACTCGTTTTCTCAAGGTTCGTGAAACCAGAATTTTTACTTGGTTTTGTCCTTTGCTGGAATGTTTCTGTATCCTCTTTGACAAACAGTGTGGACCCAGATCAGACTGCTCTGACGATGGCTAGCACGGCTATGGGAACGAAATTAATATCAACGGCGAAATATTTCTATTCCTTTATGATCTGCTGCAAAAAAATAAACTGTTCTCAACTATACTGTGTTTATAAACATAAGTTGGATAAATGTCATTGCTCAAACAGTGAACCAATCCTAGATCAGATCAATTACGATTACTGAACACACGTATATTTCAAATGGTTACAAAGTTTGATACAAGTTCCCGAATGACTAAGCTCCCGAATCACCAAAGTTACAAATTCTCGAATCACCAAATTTCCTGATTCATCAAGATAGCACATTTTGAATCACCATGATTTCAAGTTCCTGAATCATCACACTAGCTATTAAATATATGTACAGCGGTGGACTCTAATTTTCTAACTCTAAAGTTCGTGTGGCCAGAATCTTCGATTAGAAATATCAGTCGATTGGAGCTGGTCTGTTAATAATATTTTACGACCTTTTTGTCTTTCCTTTTTTACCAAAATAAAAGCCATTGGTGGACCCAGGAGGGAGACAGGGGGTCCGATCCCCCTGGAAAATCACATGTGGCTATAGATTTCCTTAGAAATACTGGTATGGACACCCCTCGAAAAGCAATTGATGGAGGGAGGGAGGTCCGCACAGCTCTCTGTGAAATAAATGTACGTTGATACGATTCAATATTGTTTACTTGGTGTAAAAAGGTCAAATTTTGTTCCCTAACATTGCGCGGCTCCGAACATTGTGCACTGGCCCAAGTGACTATGCCATATTTAACCAGATACAATCTTTTTTGATATTTAAGAGCGATTCTCTGTAAATATGGAGCAAAGTTTTTCACGCATAGTCTCAGATTTCAACGAAACTTTCCGTACTTGGTTGTTTTCACCCAAAACGAAATCATTCATGCTTAATTCTTTAATTTTTACTTCCGTTGCCATGGTAACAGAATCCAAAATTTTTGGCCAAAAAGTGCCCAAAAATCACCGAAAATAGACATAAATTGCACAGTTGCAACTTCTAGAATAAGTACGTTTTGAACTTGTGACAACTTGTGCTCCACATTATTGCTTTATGTTAATTTAAGGAGGGTCTTCGAATTAAATTTGGTATTTCTGTCTTGTAGCAATTGTATCGGAAAAGTGGGTGGGGTAACAAGGTACTCAAATTTGTCGTTTTTTGACATTTTTGAACTCATATTGTTGCAAGCCGCGGTAACTCGGAAAAGTGTACATGCTTTAGTAAGACAAAGCTAGATATGATATATAATGAATTGGAAAAAAATGTGTGGGAAGTTACAGTCTTCTTACCGTAACCATGGTTACAATGATGCTACCGTCTGGAAAAGCTAAAATGTGCAAATGCAGCTTGTAAGGCGTTTTTGTATTGCAGAACATGAAGGCATCTGACAAAATCAACAATTAAATGTTGAAATAATACTTATATATTGCTTTTTTGACAAATAAGTGGTGACCCGCCCTAAAAGGGACCTGATAATAGCCCTTTTAGAGGTCTACATAGGAGAAAAAACGCTATTTTTTTAAAATAAAAAATGCAAAACTCATGTATAAGTAGTGTAGAAATAACATAATAATATTTTCAAGTCATTGATCTTATAGCTAGCATTTTATAAAAGAAAATATAGGGTGTTATCTCAATATAGGGGTCCAAATGTGGTTCAACAGGGGGTAAATAAGGCGTCAAATTGTTTGACTAAATAGTGGACGAAAATCAGTAAAAATAGACATACATTGTGCTAATGCAACTTTAAGAATGAGAAACTTTTGAGCTTGTAATTATTTGTACTTAGCAGTATTGCACAATGTGAATACAAGGAGTGTATGATTAATATTTTTGGTAATTCTGTCATATAACAATGGTTGCAAAAGTGTGGGTGGGGTAACAATGTACTAAAATAATGTAGTTTTCGACATTTTTGAAACCATATTGTTGCAAGTTGGGGCTACTTGGAAAGGTTTGCACACTTTAGTAAGACCAAGCTAAATATGGTATGTAATAAACTGAAAAAATATTTGAGGAAGTTACCACCTTCTTATCGTTACTATGGTAACTCTGATGCCACCGTCTCAAAAAGCCAAAATGGACAAATGCAGCTTGTAAGGCGTTTTTGTATTGCAGAACATGAAGACATGTGACACAATCAACAATTAAATGTTGAAATAATACTTATATTTTGCTTTTTGATATATAATTGGTGCAAGGCCTAAAAGGGACCTGATAATAGCCCTTTTAAAGGTCTCTGTAGGAAAAAAACCCCAACTATTTTGTGAAAAAATGCCAAACTCATGTATAAGTGGCGTGGAAATTACATTAAATATTTTCAAGTCATTGATCTTATAGCTAGTTTTTAATGAAAAATAAATACAGGGCGTTGTCTCAATTGATGGGGTCAAAAAGGGGCTCAAAGGGGAGTAAATGAGGTGTCAAACTTTTTGACAAAATGGTGCAGGAAAATCAGTTAAAATAGACATACATTGCCAAATGCAACTTTTAGAATGAAAAATTTTGACCTTATGTTAACTTGTACTAGGCAGTATTGCTCCATGTGAATACAAGGAAGGTATGGTCAATAATTTTGTTAATTCTGTCACATAGCAATGTTGTAAAAAGTAAGTGGGGTAACAATGTACTAAAATATGGCAGTTTTTCGCAATTCTTGAAAGCATATTGATGCAAGTCAGGGTTACTTGGAAAGGTTTACAAACTTTAGTAAGACCAAGCTAAATAAGGTATATAATACATTGAAATTTTTTTTTTAGGAAGTATCCATCTTCTTACCATAACCATGGCAACTATGATGCATCCATTTCAAGAAGCCAAAATGGACAACAACAGTATGAAGGTCTTTTTTGTATTAAAAACATAAAACAAATCTGGCACAATAAAAAAGTAAAATGTTAAAACGATACATACATGTAACTTTGCTGACAAATATGTGGTGAGGGGCCCTAAACTGGACTTGATAATAGCCCCTTTAGAGGTTTTTATAGGTAAAATGCTAATTTTCAATCGAAAATGCCTAACTTGTATATGTGTTGCATACAAATGTCATCAAAATATATTTTGGGCATTGAACTAGCAGTTAAGAAAATAGACATGTGGGGTTGGTTCAATCTAGGGTTAGGGAGGGGGCTCAAAAAGGGGTAAATGAGGTATATTTTATCAAAACATATGTTTTAGGACACTTGAATCAATTTCATTGTGAAAACCTGACTCCTACTGCTACATTTATCAAGTAAAGTAAGGAAGAAAGCCTTTTGACCAATTAAGTCAAAACAAATGTTAACAACCCCACGATTTGGCAAATTAGTGGACGTCTCAAATTTACCATAAGAAAAGCATATTTTTAGCATTTAAGTCAATGGAAAAGACAAAATTATTGAAAAAAAATCAGATAATTTTTGACATATAAACCCTAGATAAATGAATGAATGTTAGTTTTTTTTTATGAAACTTCTCATTTTCAGCTAAATATAAAATTAAAAGTCCCTATAGTACATGTATGTATATAAGGAGGTTATCTCAAAAGTAGTATTTTTACTACGAAACCAGTACCTTTGATGCATTTTATGTACCAGTAAGATTGACTTATCCACTATCTGTAATTATATACTGTGTTAGTGAGGACTTCTTAATCATGGAAGATTAAAAGACATCTGAAATAAAATCGTTATTAGATGAAAGGGGTCTTTTATAAGTAGCTCTTTCTGAAAATATTTAGAATAATAGAAAACCAGTAAAATTTGATAAGAAAAATGAAATGAATAAAAAAAATAACCTGTCATAGAGAAATTATTGACTTTCAGTTGTTTTGTTTGTATATGATCATCTTCTTGGGAAATAGCGAATAAAAATTGGAAGTGAAAATGGTGGGGATGTTTCAAAAGATGAAGTTTAGTTAAAAATCTCAGGTTTATAAAGGATTCAGTAAACACTAGAGTAACACAGTGTATGATCATTTAGTTATCAAAATCTATACTAGATGGTCACAGGAATCAAAGAGAGATAGAAAAAAGAAGATATAAGGCCTACAGTTACATACGCTGCTAAAATATTACATTTTAATACAGGATGGCCTTTGGTCCCCATGGGCTCACCTGAGAATGACTGTTTATATGGTAGAGGGAAAGCAAAGCACCTACCCAAATCCAGCTTTTATGTTGGCTAAAGTAACAGAATGTAAAACTTTAAATGTGTCATATAAACCATTTGCAAGATTGAATCAAACTTGATCAATAACAGTTGCAGTTACTGACTCTAAGACAAACAGATGAATAGCGAAATAGATAAATCTTTATTCCTTTTGGTTGCTATGGTAACCAGCTTTCTGCCTGGAATATAATTTTTTAAACAACTTAAAAAGAAGATCACCAAAGATTATTCATGTGTAGTTTGGCGAGGTTCCACCCAGAGGTTTAGATGTGATTTAAAGCAAATGTTGACTGCCGACGACGGACATCCTATGATCACAACCGTTCATTTTTTACCACTAAAAAGGGTCGTCTCAGAAGTAGTTTTTTCACTATAAAACTAATAAGTCTGGTGGATTTTTGTGTTATGCTGAATAGTTTGAGTTAGATTAACTCAACCAATAACTATAATTGTACATTATTATATTTGTGTTGGTAGGATTATAAGAGACTAAAAGGCTGTTTCAAACTAAAAATGGATAGTCTCAAATACTTAATAAGGATTTTAATTTTTTGCTATAGTTCGACAAGATAAGAAAGACTGGGCGGTTCTTAGCTAAGATCCACTCGTGGACCTTTCCATTCAAAAATTGGTAAGACAGAGTATATTTATTCACCCGTGAAGCACTTTACACCTGTATTCCTGTGAATTATACATGTAGTAGTTTTGAGTCCCATTTTGAGAAAAAAGCATTTCGAATTTATTTGGATAACAAGGAGAATGGCTAGTCTAGATATATGTGCTCAGACAATGTTCGCAATTTTAACTATTCAAATTATCATACTGAATAAGTAAATAAAATAATGGTCTGCAATGAAATTTTAATCACATTTACGTTTCACTATAAATTAATCAGCACACAGGATGATGGTTTTTGTTGCATCGGCGTGTGGCGAAGGCTTCGACGAGATGTATGCATGACCTCGCCAGAGCTTTTGCTTCTTTCATTTACAAAGAATGCAAGTTGAAGAAGACCCCAAACAACTTTTAGACACCTAGTCCCTCTGGACACGCCAGAATGAGCGATTATTAGAGGCTTTTGTGGATATGCGATAAGACCAGATCTCTTGTTTGTATGCCCTTTTCTCATGATCAAGATACTTAACCCATGGTCCGCTGAATTCTAAATGGTGATGTATTATTATTGTCTCCAGCTTAAAAACAAACCAGTTTTGCCATACAGACAAAATTTGAGAAAGTGCAAACCTATCCTCCCTCGGAATTTCATAACATATCTATCCCGGTAAATGAAATGCAGCAGGTCCCCAGCAGCATACTAAAGATAAATGTTTACCAGGCATGCTAACGTATAAATTTTGTCACCCTTGTCGTCTGTGCTTCAGTTGGTTGCACGAGTAAAGCGTACATAGGCTATTAAACCCGATTTACTGTAGACTAGTCTTATTTGACAGTGTATGGCAGCGTTCTGTCTGACACACCCAGTCTCTGTTAGCTGGACGGACATTAGCTGGTCATAACCAAAGTTATTATAATGATATGAGAGAGCAGAATCCTACCTCTCTCTCTCTCTCTCTCTGCTTGGCTTTACTGAAATACTGTTGTATTTGCATTTAAAACTACATTTTCAAAGACTGTTTGCAAACAAAACAATACTGATACAAGCTTGACAATATAATATGTACATGTATATTTTATTCCATTTTCAGACTGGAATCTTAAGACTTTCCCATGATTTTCGGTCTTTCTAGTACTTTTATAAGTATGATGATAATTTTTAGAATGAAAAGGGTTAGCAGAAAAGGTATTTATGGTATTAGCTGCATGCAGAACCTTCTGTCAGTTACCATTTAAACGTGTACGATAATCTGCAAAATAATGAGAAAAGTAGATCTATCAGGTTCTGCATGCATAAATGTATGTAAATAAGTCACAAAGAGCACTAGGGTGTATAACTTTTGTTTAAGCATAGACTCAGTGTTAAGAGTACCTGATAGTATCCATATTTTACTTTTTAAAACAATGAAATCAATGTTGCTGGTACATTGTAATTGGGTTATTTAAATGGAGGGGTTGTAAGTTTTTTTCTAATTATAGCTCTGGACCTGGCAGAACATAAAATATCTAAATTTAAAGGAATTTAGATTGATTTTATGCCAAAATATTCGAAAGCTGTCGCCATGACAACCGAAAAATCAACAGCTGAACATACATAAATGTGGTTGATTTTACCAAAATACATAAATTGTCATTATTTTCTTACAAAATCCGATACCATGTGTGAAACACTTCTATGGGAGATTGCTGCATGATTAAGAGAATTTGAGGGTCCTACTTACCCCACCCACTTCTCATGCAAGATAAGTATATTGTAGCAATTTAATAAGGCTGCTGTATGGAATTATTACCATCTATTGAAATAAAAATTCGCATTTTCTGACACAAACCATGTTATCTATAATGACGATGGGCGATTTCAATACAAGTGAGAAGGCAAGTTTGCCGAAATTTTGGGTCAGAATTTTTAACACTAAAATTACATTAAAAATTCAAAGGCAGCTTTCCTATTGGCTATTTTATTGTTATTTGTAAGAAATGTGATCAAGTAATTATATAAAGAGATTTATAATAGATACTATCATTTCTTTTAACAATAAATTAATACCATTGTGCAATAAAGTCATTTTACAGTTATCCTACAGTGAAACTTATGTTGCCATGGTTACAAACAGAAGCTGATTACTTTTGAAACATATTTTTCATAAAATAAAAATAATATATCCTGCTCTAATATGTATAACCATGTACATATGTTTAAATGCATTATTTAGGTTGTTGACTGTGTTCAAAATGCCTAAAAGGCATGTTTTTCAGGTCCTACTTACCCCACCCACTTTTCCTTATAAATAAGCATATTTAGATAATCTAATTAGAATGCATTGGTCTTATTTCTTTAATTTAAGTCTACATTTTCACAAATATTGCTCATTGGTGATAAATAATAGCAATTTTGAGGGTATTGGAAAGGCAAATTAGCCAAATGTGTTGGTTTTTATTTTAAAATTCATAATTTTTACCCCTTATGATGCCCCTAAAAGTCTAAAAATAGCTTATCTGTAGCGGACTTTCATGTCATATATAAAAGAAATGTATGAGTAATGAAAATATTTTATTTACAATAGACTATATTACTGTAATATAGCAATAAATGAATTGTTTGTGCAATATTTATCTTTTTTTAGTTTTTCTACAGGGTAACATTTGTTACCATGGTAACGACAAGAAGACGGTAACTTCCCAAACATTTTCTTCCATATTATAAAATTTTATACCCTAGCCTATTATATATTAACACGAGTGTATGTGAAAGTAGCCGCGCAAAGTTATCCTTTTTGCGTGAAAATGCCCAAAAAGCATAAGTTTCCGGTCCTACTTACCCCACCCACTTTCAGTGAAAGATAACTTTATCTAAGCTTTTTCGTAAGGCTGCTACCATTAGCTAATTCAATGATATTAAGTCTGTTTATTCAAAATAATTCCATGTTTGTGATTTGTACAATCTATTTTTAGAGTAGTTAAATGGTAAAAATGTCATTTTTCATGAGTTTTTTGCTTCCTTTTTGGCCCAAATCTTTGAATGCTGTTACCATGGCAACGGAGGTTGAATTGGATGAACTAACACTTGATTTCTTGTTTTTACATGACCACTAACACTGTCAGCAAGTTTCATCAAAATCCGAGTCGGAGCGTGAAATGGTTCCTATATAACTCGCTCCATATTTACAGAGAATCGCTCTTAATACTTATCAGGTTGCATTTGGAAAGAGAAAAACAGCAAAAGGTTTTCACTTCATATTTTTACGGCTTGGTGAATTTCCTCAAAATTTGGCAAATGTTATTAAAAACTTTCTGACTTAATTTCAAATGATCCGTGTCTCATATTATTTACTTTGAATCAAGTTATTGATGAAGGAAATTGTTGAGAACAATCTGGTGTTACTTTCCCTGGTATAGGTTGTAAATTTAAAGTAATTTACTATTTCTTATCCTAAAACAGGGAGGGGGGGTTGTGGACTTCAAATCAAAGTTGCTTGAGATCGGGAATATATCTTTCATTTTGAAGCCTGTGTAAATAAAGTATAATGATTACTTAATTTGGCTGTGCAAAATAGTTCAAGTTTGTCTTTATCTAAGTAATTAGATCCAAAGGAGGTTAAAAGGCTTAAGTGCGCAATGGTAAGGGCCTGCAGCGTAAATATGAAGTTTCAAATGAAGAAATTTACAGCGCTTCAGAAAGAAAGTGGATAACAAAAAGCACCCTTGGTCTTAGTTTGATTAATTAAGAACGGACAGGTCGGTCAGAATATTTATATTCGTTTTAAATTGCAATACACGTGCAGAGTTGGTCAAATCAGGGTATGTCGGGTCACGCCTATTTGTTTAGGACTTGTCCCCGCTGAGAAGCTGCTAAATCTGTCAAATTAAAAATTAATTCGCGGACCGCAATTCCAGCCAATATTACGAGCTCTCCGCAATGAAAAGACAATATTCGTTAGGTGGATCACCCTATGCATTTTAAGTTGTGATGCACCATTTTGGTGTAACCACGATCATAACCCACTCCTAGGTGAAACCTAACACACTACAGGGTTACCGAAACAAATGTGTACTTGTTGCATATCGCACGTGAACAGCTCAAAAGTATATTTCAAAAGTACATGATTTGACCTCACCTGATTGACATGCAAATAACTATGTAGAAACTATAATCAATACCCTTCTGTGGAGTGTACTGGAAACACATTGAAACGCAAGTGCGTGTGACCAGGAACTGCCACAATTATAGACTGCAGACAAACCCATTGCCACCGCCAGGAGCAGACGCAGAACACAGACAGCCACAACACAAATAAAGTAAAGCAACCAACCCTCGTCTCAGCATTAGAATAGCTAAACAAAAAGGGACGTCATAAGCCACACCATAAACAAGGGCCCAACAGAAAACTCCAGACCAATAAACAATAAATAAACCACGTTAGAACAGAGAGCAGCCGGGACCACTGGTGGGACAACATATGTTTTCCTGGTCAAATATTTTCCCTAGAATCTGTTGTCAGACAATTTTGGTGATGATGTTCATCCAGCAAACCTAAAAGCTATCCTTATTGCAAGACAAACAACATGCCATGTTTGAGTGACAGAATTCTAAATCACACATTGTGGAACCGTTTCATATCTGACAAAGTACAGCTATGTTTAAACTAAATATCTTATGGTATAGATCACAGTGACTAATTGAAAACGCGAGGAATGTGCAACGTGGTAAATTGAGAAACATACGCACCAGCTTCTTGAGAAGGTTTTGTACCGGCAAGGAAAAAAAACTTAGTAGTGACATGATAATTCCAACAATATGGTATGTCCGACCAGCAAAGCCTCAGATCAGTCTGCGCATATGCGCAGTCTGATGAGAGCCTTTGCTAGTCGCTTGTATATTCTATGAGTGTTATTTTACTGATTCAACATCATTTGGAAATGCTAAGCTTAAAAGGGGGCTGCACAGGCTCGTCTGAGTCTACATATGTCAAAATGCCAAATTGTTGGGAATCACATGTCACGGCTCAACTGTATTATGTTTCCAATAATGTAAGTAAACAACTGTAAACTGACACTTGGTGCAAACGGGAAAATGTTGAACCTGATGCTTTGAAGGAATGGAAGATTAACATTTTTAAAATTATTGATACTCGTATTTCATTTTACTCTCGTAAAACACATCTTTTGCCCCCTAAACCTAAATCTTCTTTTCGTCATCTTAAACGAGGTATCCAGGATTTTCATATGAACTATGTTTTGGTTCCAGCAGATAAAGCTGCTAATAATGTTGTAGTTGTATGACGATTGTATTATATTAATACTCTTAAGCGTGAGCTTGTTGACACTAATGCCTATAAACTGCAGCCTTCTTTAAGTGAAAGGGTGATTGTTGATGGGCATGGTTGTCATACAGCCCTACATTTTGGTGTCAAAGCTAAAGAAAATCAAGACAAAGTTCCTACGTTGTACTGGTTACCTAAACTCCATAAAAAACCCTATAAAGCAAGATTTATTGCAAATTCTAGTTCTTGTACGACAACAGAACTTTCTAAATTGTTAACCTCGTGTCTTACAGCTGTTAAAAAACATGTTATCAAATATTGTGAAAAAGTATATGAGAGATCCGGTAAAAACCTATTTTGGTCGATTAAAAATTCAGGTGAAATTTTAGATAAACTTAAAGCTAGAGATTTCAATGCGACCAGTTTGTCTACTTATGATTTTTCTACTCTTTACACTACTTTACCTCATAATTTGATTAAAGATAAACTTATTGATTTTATTGAAAGAACCTTCCAGAGAGAAGGCTCTCCTTACCTTGCATGTAGTGACAGAAATGCATTTTTTACTTCAGAAAAACCTAAAAAATATCATGCATGGTCGTGTCAAAATGTATGTGATGCGCTGACCTTTTTGTTGGACAACATTTTTATTCGATTTGGCACCAAGCTCTATAGACAAGTAGTTGGGATTCCTATGGGCACTAATTGTGCTCCCCTGGTTGCAGATTTATTCCTGTTTTGTTATGAAAGGGACTTTATGATGTCTCTTTCTGATGATAAGCAGGCTGATGTTATTGATGCGTTTAACACTACTTCCAGATATTTGGACGATATTTTAAATATTAATAATGTTTATTTTGAAAATATGGTAAGTCAAATATACCCTTCAGAGCTCCAACTTAATAAAGCCAATGCCTCTGATACCAAAGCCGCATTTTTAGACTTGCATTTGTCAATTTCTAATGGTATTGTTTCTACCAAAATTTATGATAAACGTGACGACTTTGATTTTGAAATTGTCAATTTCCCATTTTTAGATGGTGATGTTCCTCGTTCTACATCCTATGGAGTCTATATCTCTCAACTCATTCGTTTTGCTAGAGCATCTAGCTATGTTACTGACTTCAACACTCGCAATAAATTGTTAACTCAGAAACTTCTTAAACAGGGCTATCGGTATCATAAACTTCGCAAAACATTTTCAAAATTTTATAGACAATACTTTGATTTGATTTCTAAATTCCAAGTTGGACTTAAATCTCTCTTGCGCCAAGGACTTTCGGAACCTGATTTCTATGGTGACTTGGTGTATAAGTTGAAGAAGATTGTTGGCTCTAATAATTTTTCAGCGCAGTTCATTAAAATAATTTCCCATTATAAAAAGATTGGCTATTACATTAATGTATTGCAACAGACTGCATGCTTGGTGGTCAACCCAATCACAGTTGGCAACTTTGCTTTCCTCTTTAATTGCATGCCGGTGGGTCGGACTTCAGACTCTATGATGGTTCCGACTTAAAGACTTATCTATTGATGAGATGGTAGGGGCCTGATGCTTTGGCTGTTTGTCGGGCCCACCGGGGTTTACCTGTTGGATTTCTTTTGCTCCGGTATTCAGTTTAATTTACTGTTGAGTCCTTATCCTTGCTTTATCTCCTTGTTATATCTTGATTTATATGTTTTAGGAGATGATGCATTGATAAGTTAGGGGTCTTTCATGCAAACCAAATATCTATGTGTCTTGATCCACATCTGAATTAAGGGTGAGGTTGGCGCCGTTAAACCGGTTTAAGCCCTCCAGTAAAATATTTTACTGACCGTTCCAAGGCGGTACTTCTTTTGTGGATCTTTTATGTTTTTGTTCTGTCTTGTGTTTGCTATGTTTTGTGCGCGTCTGTTTATATGTGCTTCGTGGTCACCTGCTGGGAAAGGGCTGACCTCTTGGCTCTCGTTTGTGGTGTCTTCTGTCAGTTTGTCACTTTCCCATTGGTATCCTGGGTCAGTTGTGGTACTTGATTGTATCGATTCCTGATCTTTGCAACCTTACTTACTTTGATTATCAGAGTTGTTTTGTCTGTGCTGCGTGGCGGCCCTAAAAAGTCTCCCCGCACTTTCATTTAATGCTCTTATTTTTCCAATCCTCAGGATTGTGTGTACAATCTCCTTCCATTATTCCTGTCCCTGGATATCCTCTATGTCTTGTACCGCATTTAAGATCACTAGATGACCGATTTTCATACCCCGTTGTATAACTTCTGCTTTCTATATACCTGGGGACTTGTATTAGCCATTTGGATTATCGCTTGCATTTGTTATACCTTCCTTTGCTTTTAAGGACTCATATTATACTGGCTTGTCATTTTGATAACCCATGTGTTGATTGCTTGTCTTGGGATGGTTCTTACCCAAACAACTTTTAATGATAAGAACGAAAATAACAAAATTACATTTATCTCCCATTAGTTTACATTCGGCGTCCTCTGTTCGTATTCCTAGTTCAGTTAACAATTTTCGGGATATGCTTCCTACCATTAGGTTATCTCCTCTTGGGTCACCTATTATCAGGAAGTATACTAAACCATTTAATGCATTCAAAAGACGCGGAATGTATCCTAATGTTTCTAAGTGCAATGCCAAGAGGTGTGTCTGTTGCGCACATTTATGTACTAAAACTACCATTACATCTTCTGTAAATGGAAGAAAATTCTCCATAATTAATAATAATGATTTGGACTGAACTTCATCGGATCTGATTTATGTTATAACTTGAACTGAAACTAACTGTGGAATGCAATATGTTGGACAAACTGGCCAATCCCTCAAGACTAGGTTTCGTGAGCACTTTCGTAAAATGAAAAAGCCTAAAATATTTGACACATTTCTTTATCGCCATTTCAAAAATAATGGTCATTCACCTAGTAAAATTGAAATTCAGCCTGTTGAAAAAATTATATATGATCCTAATTCATCAACTAGATTAAAAAATATTAAGAGACATGAAACTGAACTTAAATGGATTAAATTTTTGCAATCACCTTTTCCTTTAGGCTTTAATGATAATATATACCATGAAGGCAACATTTCTAAAATGCCAGATTTTGATGTTTTTTTCTGTTTTGGAATGTAAAAAACGTAAAAGTAGATCTCATGGTAAACGTAAAAATGGCAACATTAAGCGCAAAATTTGTACTGAAAAACGCTTAAATACTTCTCTAAAGGATCATTTTTTGGCTTTAACTAATCATGGTCGACATGGCTTATTTTCATTTTTAAGTTCCTTGCCTATCTCAGTTTTACGCAATTTAGAGTTAGAGGCTAATAAACTTTATGATAGAGCAAATAAATTATATAAAGCAGCACTCCTTACAAGGTGTTATCTTCAACATTTCCTTAGTCCTTATATCGATTCTGAGGTCAACCATAAACGACATTTTATCAAAATTCCATTCATTAACAAAGGTATTGAGTTTATTGATTTACATAGTATCTTCAAGGATAATTTAGTGATTTCATCTATTCCAAATTACTTTAATAATTCTGAAACTCCTATCATTTGTTATAAATATAACAAACCAATAAGGTCTACGATATTTAACTTTAATAAAATTGTAAATGATTTAGATATAGATTCCAATACTCCTGCCTCCTGAGATTGTAAAAATTCAAATTATTTATATCCCTCTGCAGGGCATGTTATTACAGGTAATCTAAATGTCATTCCTGACGCTAGAGTTCGCAATATCATTTCTAAAGGTCCTAAATATAGATTTCCCTCTAATATTGATTTCTCTAAATGTCGTAGAGAGATCGCTGCTTCTTTAAATGACTTCAGTAATCGATGGTGCAAACGGGAAAATGTTGAACCTGATGCTTTGAAGGAATGGAAGATTAACATTTTTAAAATTATTGATACTCGTATTTCATTTTACTCTCGTAATACACATCTTTTGCCCCCTAAACCTAAATCTTCTTTTCGTCATCTTAAACGAGGTATCCAGGATTTTCATATGAACTATGTTTTGGTTCCAGCAGATAAAGCTGCTAATAATGTTGTAGTTGTATGACGATTGTATTATATTAATACTCTTAAGCGTGAGCTTGTTGACACGAATGCCTATAAACTGCAGCCTTCTTTAAGTGAAAGGGTGATTGTTGATGGGCATGGTTGTCATACAGCCCTACATTTTGGTGTCAAAGCTAAAGAAAATCAAGACAAAGTTCCTACGTTGTACTGGTTACCTAAACTCCATAAAAAACCCTATAAAGCAAGATTTATTGCAAATTCTAGTTCTTGTACGACAACAGAACTTTCTAAATTGTTAACCTCGTGTCTTACAGCTGTTAAAACACATGTTATCAAATATTGTGAAAAAGTATATGAGAGATCCGGTAAAAACCTATTTTGGTCGATTAAAAATTCAGGTGAAATTTTAGATAAACTTAAAGCTAGAGATTTCAATGCGACCAGTTTGTCTACTTATGATTTTTCTACTCTTTACACTACTTTACCTCATAATTTAATTAAAGATAAACTTATTGATCTTATTGAAAGAACCTTCCAGAGAGAAGGCTCTCCTTACCTTGCATGTAGTGACAGAAATGCATTTTTTACTTCAGAAAAACCTAAAAAATATCATGCATGGTCGTGTCAAAATGTATGTGGTGCGCTGACCTTTTTGTTGGACAACATTTTTATTCGATTTGGCACCAAGCTCTATAGACAAGTAGTTTGGATTCCTATGGGCACTACTTGTGCTCCCCTGGTTGCAGATTTATTCCTGTTTTGTTATGAAAGGGACTTTATGATGTCTCTTTCTGATGATAAGCAGGCTGATGTTATTGATGCGTTTAACACTACTTCCAGATATTTGGACGATATTTTAAATATTAATAATGTTTATTTTGAAAATATGGTAAGTCAAATATACCCTTCAGAGCTCCAACTTAATAAAGCCAATGCCTCTGATACCAAAGCCGCATTTTTAGACTTGCATTTGTCAATTTCTAATGGTATTGTTTCTACCAAAATTTATGATAAACGTGACGACTTTGATTTTGAAATTGTCAATTTCCCATTTTTAGATGGTGATGTTCCTCGTTCTACATCCTATGGAGTCTATATCTCTCAACTCATTCGTTTTGCTAGAGCATCTAGCTATGTTACTGACTTCAACACTCGCAATAAATTGTTAACTCAGAAACTTCTTAAACAGGGCTATCGGTATCATAAACTTCGCAAAACATTTTCAAAATTTTATAGACGATACTTTGATTTGATTTCTAAATTCCAAGTTGGACTTAAATCTCTCTTGCGCCAAGGACTTTCGGAACCTGATTTCTATGGTGACTTGGTGTATAAGTTGAAGAAGATTGTTGGCTCTAATAATTTTTCAGCGCAGTTCATTAAAATAATTTCCCATTATAAAAAGATTGGCTATAACATTAATGTATTGCAACAGACTGCATGCTTGGTGGTCAACCCAATCACAGTTGGCAACTTTGCTTTCCTCTTTAATTGCACGCCAGTGGGTCGGACTTCAGACTCTATGATGGTTCCGACTTAAAGACTTATCTATTGATGAGATGGTAGGGGCCTGATGCTTTGGCTGTTTGTCGGGCCCACCGGGGTTTACCTGTTGGATTTCTTTTGCTCCGGTATTCAGTTTAATTTACTGTTGAGTCCTTATCCTTGCTTTATCTCCTTGTTATATCTTGATTTATATGTTTTAGGAGATGATGCATTGATAAGTTAGGGGTCTTTCATGCAAACCAAATATCTATGTGTCTTGATCCACATCTGAATTAAGGGTGAGGTTGGCGCCGTTAAACCGGTTTAAGCCCTCCAGTAAAATATTTTACTGACCGTTCCAAGGCGGTACTTCTTTTGTGGATCTTTTATGTTTTTGTTCTGTCTTGTGTTTGCTATGTTTTGTGCGCGTCTGTTTATATGTGCTTCGTGGTCACTTGCTGGGAAAGGGCTGACCTCTTGGCTCTCGTTTGTGGTGTCTTCTGTCAGTTTGTCACTTTCCCATTGGTATCCTGGGTCAGTTGTGGTACTTGATTGTATCGATTCCTGATCTTTGCAACCTTACTTACTTTGATTATCTGAGTTGTTTTGTCTGTGCTGCGTGGCGGCCCTAAAAAGTCTCCCCGCACTTTCATTTAATGCTCTTATTTTTCCAATCCTCAGGATTGTGTGTACAATCTCCTTCCATTATTCCTGTCCCTGGATATCCTCTATGTCTTGTACCGCATTTAAGATCACTAGATGACCGATTTTCATACCCCGTTGTATAACTTCTGCTTTCTATATACCTGGGGACTTGTATTAGCCATTTGGATTATCGCTTGCATTTGTTATACCTTCCTTTGCTTTTAAGGACTCATATTATACTGGCTTGTCATTTTAATAACCGGTGTGTTGATTGCTTGTCTTGGGATGGTACTTACCCAAACAACTTTTAATGATAAGAACGAAAATAACAAAATTACATTTATCTCCCATTAGTTTACATTCGGCGTCCTCTGTTCGTATTCCTAGTTCAGTTAACAATTTTCGGGATATGCTTCCTACCATTAGGTTATCTCCTCTTGGGTCACCTATTATCAGGAAGTATACTAAACCATTTAATGCATTCAAAAGACGCGGAATGTATCCTAATGTTTCTAAGTGCAATGCCAAGAGGTGTGTCTGTTGCGCACATTTATGTACTAAAACTACCATTACATCTTCTGTAAATGGAAGAAAATTCTCCATAATTAATAATAATGATTTGGACTGAACTTCATCGGATCTGATTTATGAACTTGAACTGAAACTAACTGTGGAATGCAATATGTTGGACAAACTGGCCAATCCCTCAAGACTAGGTTTCGTGAGCACTTTCGTAAAATGAAAAAGCCTAAAATATTTGACACATTTCTTTATCGCCATTTCAAAAATAATGGTCATTCACCTAGTAAAATTGAAATTCAGCCTGTTGAAAAAATTATATATGATCCTAATTCATCAACTAGATTAAAAAATATTAAGAGACATGAAACTGAACTTAAATGGATTAAATTTTTGCAATCACCTTTTCCTTTAGGCTTTAATGATAATATATACCATGAAGGCAACATTTCTAAAATGCCAGATTTTGATGTTTTTTTCTGTTTTGGAATGTAAAAAACGTAAAAGTAGATCTCATGGTAAACGTAAAAATGGCAACATTAAGCGCAAAATTTGTACTGAAAAACGCTTAAATACTTCTCTAAAGGATCTTTTTTTGGCTTTAACTAATCATGGTCGACATGGCTTATTTTCATTTTTAAGTTCCTTGCCTATCTCAGTTTTACGCAATTTAGAGTTAGAGGCTAATAAACTTTATGATAGAGCAAATAAATTATATAAAGCAGCACTCCTTACAAGGTGTTATCTTCAACATTTCCTTAGTCCTTATATCGATTCTGAGGTCAACCATAAACGACATTTTATCAAAATTCCATTCATTAACAAAGGTATTGAGTTTATTGATTTACATAGTATCTTCAAGGATAATTTAGTGATTTCATCTATTCCAAATTACTTTAATAATTCTGAAACTCCTATCATTTGTTATAAATATAACAAACCAATAAGGTCTACGATATTTAACTTTAATAAAATTGTAAATGATTTAGATATAGATTCCAATACTCCTGCCTCCTGAGATTGTAAAAATTCAAATTATTTATATCCCTCTGCAGGGCATGTTATTACAGGTAATCTAAATGTCATTCCTGACGCTAGAGTTCGCAATATCATTTCTAAAGGTCCTAAATATAGATTTCCCTCTAATATTGATTTCTCTAAATGTCGTAGAGAGATCGCTGCTTCTTTAAATGACTTCAGTAATCGATGGTGCAAACGGGAAAATGTTGAACCTGATGCTTTGAAGGAATGAAAGATTAACATTTTTAAAATTATTGATACTCGTATTTCATTTTACTCTCGTAATACACATCTTTTGCCCCCTAAACCTAAATCTTCTTTTCGTCATCTTAAACGAGGTATCCAGGATTTTCATATGAACTATGTTTTGGTTCCAGCAGATAAAGCTGCTAATAATGTTGTAGTTGTATGACGATTGTATTATATTAATACTCTTAAGCGTGAGCTTGTTGACACTAATGCCTATAAACTGCAGCCTTCTTTAAGTGAAAGGGTGATTGTTGATGGGCATGGTTGTCATACAGCCCTACATTTTGGTGTCAAAGCTAAAGAAAATCAAGACAAAGTTCCTACGTTGTACTGGTTACCTAAACTCCATAAAAAACCCTATAAAGCAAGATTTATTGCAAATTCTAGTTCTTGTACGACAACAGAACTTTCTAAATTGTTAACCTCGTGTCTTACAGCTGTTAAAACACATGTTATCAAATATTGTGAAAAAGTATATGAGAGATCCGGTAAAAACCTATTTTGGTCGATTAAAAATTCAGGTGAAATTTTAGATAAACTTAAAGCTAGAGATTTCAATGCGACCAGTTTGTCTACTTATGATTTTTCTACTCTTTACACTACTTTACCTCATAATTTAATTAAAGATAAACTTATTGATCTTATTGAAAGAACCTTCCAGAGAGAAGGCTCTCCTTACCTTGCATGTAGTGACAGAAATGCATTTTTTACTTCAGAAAAACCTAAAAAATATCATGCATGGTCGTGTCAAAATGTATGTGGTGCGCTGACCTTTTTGTTGGACAACATTTTTATTCGATTTGGCACCAAGCTCTATAGACAAGTAGTTTGGATTCCTATGGGCACTACTTGTGCTCCCCTGGTTGCAGATTTATTCCTGTTTTGTTATGAAAGGGACTTTATGATGTCTCTTTCTGATGATAAGCAGGCTGATGTTATTGATGCGTTTAACACTACTTCCAGATATTTGGACGATATTTTAAATATTAATAATGTTTATTTTGAAAATATGGTAAGTCAAATATACCCTTCAGAGCTCCAACTTAATAAAGCCAATGCCTCTGATACCAAAGCCGCATTTTTAGACTTGCATTTGTCAATTTCTAATGGTATTGTTTCTACCAAAATTTATGATAAACGTGACGACTTTGATTTTGAAATTGTCAATTTCCCATTTTTAGATGGTGATGTTCCTCGTTCTACATCCTATGGAGTCTATATCTCTCAACTCATTCGTTTTGCTAGAGCATCTAGCTATGTTACTGACTTCAACACTCGCAATAAATTGTTAACTCAGAAACTTCTTAAACAGGGCTATCGGTATCATAAACTTCGCAAAACATTTTCAAAATTTTATAGACGATACTTTGATTTGATTTCTAAATTCCAAGTTGGACTTAAATCTCTCTTGCGCCAAGGACTTTCGGAACCCGATTTCTATGGTGACTTGGTGTATAAGTTGAAGAAGATTGTTGGCTCTAATAATTTTTCAGCGCAGTTCATTAAAATAATTTCCCATTATAAAAAGATTGGCTATAACATTAATGTATTGCAACAGACTGCATGCTTGGTGGTCAACCCAATCACAGTTGGCAACTTTGCTTTCCTCTTTAATTGCACGCCAGTGGGTCGGACTTCAGACTCTATGATGGTTCCGACTTAAAGACTTATCTATTGATGAGATGGTAGGGGCCTGATGCTTTGGCTGTTTGTCGGGCCCACCGGGGTTTACCTGTTGGATTTCTTTTGCTCCGGTATTCAGTTTAATTTACTGTTGAGTCCTTATCCTTGCTTTATCTCCTTGTTATATCTTGATTTATATGTTTTAGGAGATGATGCATTGATAAGTTAGGGGTCTTTCATGCAAACCAAATATCTATGTGTCTTGATCCACATCTGAATTAAGGGTGAGGTTGGCGCCGTTAAACCGGTTTAAGCCCTCCAGTAAAATATTTTACTGACCGTTCCAAGGCGGTACTTCTTTTGTGGATCTTTTATGTTTTTGTTCTGTCTTGTGTTTGCTATGTTTTGTGCGCGTCTGTTTATATGTGCTTCGTGGTCACCTGCTGGGAAAGGGCTGACCTCTTGGCTCTCGTTTGTGGTGTCTTCTGTCAGTTTGTCACTTTCCCATTGGTATCCTGGGTCAGTTGTGGTACTTGATTGTATCGATTCCTGATCTTTGCAACCTTACTTACTTTGATTATCTGAGTTGTTTTGTCTGTGCTGCGTGGCGGCCCTAAAAAGTCTCCCCGCACTTTCATTTAATGCTCTTATTTTTCCAATCCTCAGGATTGTGTGTACAATCTCCTTCCATTATTCCTGTCCCTGGATATCCTCTATGTCTTGTACCGCATTTAAGATCACTAGATGACCGATTTTCATACCCCGTTGTATAACTTCTGCTTTCTATATACCTGGGGACTTGTATTAGCCATTTGGATTATCGCTTGCATTTGTTATACCTTCCTTTGCTTTTAAGGACTCATATTATACTGGCTTGTCATTTTAATAACCGGTGTGTTGATTGCTTGTCTTGGGATGGTACTTACCCAAACAACTTTTAATGATAAGAACGAAAATAACAAAATTACATTTATCTCCCATTAGTTTACATTCGGCGTCCTCTGTTCGTATTCCTAGTTCAGTTAACAATTTTCGGGATATGCTTCCTACCATTAGGTTATCTCCTCTTGGGTCACCTATTATCAGGAAGTATACTAAACCATTTAATGCATTCAAAAGACGCGGAATGTATCCTAATGTTTCTAAGTGCAATGCCAAGAGGTGTGTCTGTTGCGCACATTTATGTACTAAAACTACCATTACATCTTCTGTAAATGGAAGAAAATTCTCCATAATTAATAATAATGATTTGGACTGAACTTCATCGGATCTGATTTATGTTATAACTTGAACTGAAACTAACTGTGGAATGCAATATGTTGGACAAACTGGCCGATCCCTCAAGACTAGGTTTAGTGAGCACTTTCGTAAAATGAAAAAGCCTAAAAAATTTGACACATTTCTTTATCGCCATTTCAAAAATAATGGTCATTCACCTAGTAAAATTGAAATTCAGCCTGTTGAAAAAATTATATATGATCCTAATTCATCAACTAGATTAAAAAATATTAAGAGACATGAAACTGAACTTAAATGGATTAAATTTTTGCAATCACCTTTTCCTTTAGGCTTTAATGATAATATATACCATGAAGGCAACATTTCTAAAATGCCAGATTTTGATGTTTTTTTCTGTTTTGGAATGTAAAAAACGTAAAAGTAGATCTCATGGTAAACGTAAAAATGGCAACATTAAGCGCAAAATTTGTACTGAAAAACGCTTAAATACTTCTCTAAAGGATCTTTTTTTGGCTTTAACTAATCATGGTCGACATGGCTTATTTTCATTTTTAAGTTCCTTGCCTATCTCAGTTTTACGCAATTTAGAGTTAGAGGCTAATAAACTTTATGATAGAGCAAATAAATTATATAAAGCAGCACTCCTTACAAGGTGTTATCTTCAACATTTCCTTAGTCCTTATATCGATTCTGAGGTCAACCATAAACGACATTTTATCAAAATTCCATTCATTAACAAAGGTATTGAGTTTATTGATTTACATAGTATCTTCAAGGATAATTTAGTGATTTCATCTATTCCAAATTACTTTAATAATTCTGAAACTCCTATCATTTGTTATAAATATAACAAACCAATAAGGTCTACGATATTTAACTTTAATAAAATTGTAAATGATTTAGATATAGATTCCAATACTCCTGCCTCCTGAGATTGTAAAAATTCAAATTATTTATATCCCTCTGCAGGGCATGTTATTACAGGTAATCTAAATGTCATTCCTGACGCTAGAGTTCGCAATATCATTTCTAAAGGTCCTAAATATAGATTTCCCTCTAATATTGATTTCTCTAAATGTCGTAGAGAGATCGCTGCTTCTTTAAATGACTTCAGTAATCGATGGTGCAAACGGGAAAATGTTGAACCTGATGCTTTGAAGGAATGGAAGATTAACATTTTTAAAATTATTGATACTCGTATTTCATTTTACTCTCGTAATACACATCTTTTGCCCCCTAAACCTAAATCTTCTTTTCGTCATCTTAAACGAGGTATCCAGGATTTTCATATGAACTATGTTTTGGTTCCAGCAGATAAAGCTGCTAATAATGTTGTAGTTGTATGACGATTGTATTATATTAATACTCTTAAGCGTGAGCTTGTTGACACTAATGCCTATAAACTGCAGCCTTCTTTAAGTGAAAGGGTGATTGCTGATGGGCATGGTTGTCATACAGCCCTACATTTTGGTGTCAAAGCTAAAGAAAATCAAGACAAAGTTCCTACGTTGTACTGGTTACCTAAACTCCATAAAAAACCCTATAAAGCAAGATTTATTGCAAATTCTAGTTCTTGTACGACAACAGAACTTTCTAAATTGTTAACCTCATGTCTTACAGCTGTTAAAAAACATGTTATCAAATATTGTGAAAAAGTATATGAGAGATCCGGTAAAAACCTATTTTGGTCGATTAAAAATTCAGGTGAAATTTTAGATAAACTTAAAGCTAGAGATTTCAATGCGACCAGTTTGTCTACTTATGATTTTTCTACTCTTTACACTACTTTACCTCATAATTTAATTAAAGATAAACTTATTGATCTTATTGAAAGAACCTTCCAGAGAGAAGGCTCTCCTTACCTTGCATGTAGTGACAGAAATGCATTTTTTACTTCAGAAAAACCTAAAAAATATCATGCATGGTCGTGTCAAAATGTATGTGATGCGCTGACCTTTTTGTTGGACAACATTTTTATTCGATTTGGCACCAAGCTCTATAGACAAGTAGTTGGGATTCCTATGGGCACTAATTGTGCTCCCCTGGTTGCAGATTTATTCCTGTTTTGTTATGAAAGGGACTTTATGATGTCTCTTTCTGATGATAAGCAGGCTGATGTTATTGATGCGTTTAACACTACTTCCAGATATTTGGACGATATTTTAAATATTAATAATGTTTATTTTGAAAATATGGTAAGTCAAATATACCCTTCAGAGCTCCAACTTAATAAAGCCAATGCCTATGATACCAAAGCCGCATTTTTAGACTTGCATTTGTCAATTTCTAATGGTATTGTTTCTACCAAAATTTATGATAAACGTGACGACTTTGATTTTGAAATTGTCAATTTCCCATTTTTAGATGGTGATGTTCCTCGTTCTACATCCTATGGAGTCTATATCTCTCAACTCATTCGTTTTGCTAGAGCATCTAGCTATGTTACTGACTTCAACACTCGCAATAAATTGTTAACTCAGAAACTTCTTAAACAGGGCTATCGGTATCATAAACTTCGCAAAACATTTTCAAAATTTTATAGACGATACTTTGATTTGATTTCTAAATTCCAAGTTGGACTTAAATCTCTCTTGCGCCAAGGACTTTCGGAACCT